>VWZD01000581.1:19445-36338 GCA_013396695.1 Sakesphorus luctuosus
GCATTTCTAAAGCAAAATTTAAGTCTTTGCTCTGTTCAAGAGATCTTTTCTTGCCTTTAAATCCGTAACTTTACAACATTCTGGGGGAAAGCATAACATTGTGACTGGTATTTACTGAAGTTCTGTTTAGCTAATGGAATGCATAGGTTTTTTACAAAATAGCAAATAAATTTTTCTCTAAAAGCCACCTTTTCTTCTTATTTTATTAGTCTGATCATCTAACATCATACTATCAACTGTACTGTGTTTCTTACCACAGTTATTTGCTCTGCAGGAGCAAGTAATTTCTAATATTAAAGTCTCAGGCAAACTCAGTAGGAAATGGGATAATGGCATTCATGTCATTAAAGAGCCTAGTGGAGAGGAATGAAATGGAAATAATAAAATCCCATTTCCAGGGTTTTTCAAAAAGTAAGGAAATTATCACTTTTCATTAAGAATCCATTCATCAAAATATAGTTGGCTTGCTGAACATGCAAACTTCTGTGCTTTTATATGCTGGTGGAGGATGACAGACTCAAGTTTTAGTAGCAGCTAATTTTTCTAGAGCTCAAATGGGTGTTTACATACTTTTTTAATTGTCACTGAAAATTAAATAAATTATAACAAACCCATTTTGGCATCAAGATTACAAGTTTGTTTCTCTATACTTGGTTGCCATTCCAATGAGCAAAGTAGGGATAACTTGTAACATCTGGCACCTTTTTAACAAACCTGCAAAGATAAAATCTTTATATTTTTACCACCAGGTGGAACTGCATGACTTAGTAGATTAAGCAAGATGCTTACAGTAATCAAACCACTTATCCCCCAAGCATATGGCGGTGCTAGTCTGGGAAGGATATGGATAGTGAGTCCCTCGAGGGTACAGAAAATAACCATACACTGAAAAACTGTAGAGATGGGCTTGCTGTTCTGTTCTGTTTGTCTTAACATTGGGCAACGTAAAACTAAATGTCCCCATAATCCAGGCAAAAATCGCAACTTTAAACCAAAATCTTTGTACTGTTGTAATATGCATAACTTAATGTCATTTCAGAACCCTCTTACTCACTGCAAATCTGGGTCTTGGTCACAGATGGCTGAACTCCTGGGTCTGAGGTTACAATGCGGTGCATTACACTGGGGAAGTTAACACTGGGAAAAGAACCGCTTGGGGATTTTAAAGCCTCTACATTAAACAGGCAAGTTCCATTTCCCTCAAGTTGTAAACACTCTTTGAGTGAACAAATACGTTTCAGCACAAAATTTTCAAAGCAAACTGTGACACAGCTGAAGTCTGTGGGAGGCCTGCAATGAAGGTCACTGCAAATGAGGCTGCGAGTCCTCATTAAAGAAGAGAGATTTTAATCCTGCTGTACCCCCAAAATTTTCTTTCTTCTGGAAAAATCCACTCAACACTGATGGCTTACTCAGCTTATCTGTAAATGGGAAGCAGATATTTGCTCAGGATTAAAAATTAATGTTCTCTGCTAGCATGTATGTCTGTGTGCCGATGTGATCTGAGAAACAGACCCTCAATGGACCAGGACTCCCACAGACATGGCGAAGCATGATCCAGAACTTCCCCTTTTCTCCAGATCATGAACTGCTGGCATGTGCTGATCAACTTCGGAACAGCAGCTGCTTAAAAAACACAAGCACAGAGAAACACATCAACAGCACAACAAACCTGAAAGTGTATAGAATAGTAGTTTTCAGGATGTGGACTGGAAAAGTTGGGGAATAGACTCTTCTTTTAAGGAGGCAGTGAAAAGTGACAAAAGAAAGAAATTCTGCAAATATTTTACAACAATTAATGTATGGAAAATTGGTCCATCTTCCCATTGTGAATATTTCTGGCATTCATTTGTTGGAAGGATATTGAAAACTACTGAACTAGAAGATAAAGACTTAAAGCAAAGATTAATAGTGTATTTTTGAAATAATTCAAGCATAAGTTTTACTCCTCAGGCAGTGTGTTAAGCTAGGATAGAGAGCAGAAAAAAAAAAATCCAAGTCTCCTTCCATTTGTCAGGACAGCTAAAATTTCTTCAAAGCTATGTCTATATGCCAAAGCAGAAGTGGTCCTTTTCTAGATTGGTAGGGTTATTTTTATTTTTATGGTGTTTTCTGAGTTCTTATATAAAAAAAACCCCAAAGCCAAAACCAAAAACAAAACAGCCCAGCACGTTTTGTCTCATGTCACATATTTTCACAACTGTAATTATATGAACGGTAGCACTGCAAGTAATTATGTTTGGGTCTTTCTTTCTACATGAATATACACAGATCTTCCAGAAAGACTGCCCTGGTTTTATGCAAAAGTGTAATTTCTTTGTAGGGTATGGAGATGGTTTCTTGGGTTTGACTTACCTGTTTCATTGCTCTCCTTCTAAAACTAGAGAATGTAGCAATTACTGACCCTGGAGACAAGTCTCTCCAACATAGGCCAAAACTGGCAATTTATCTGATGCCTTGGACTCCTTTGCAACATATATTTTGGTGATACTAGTCCTTTTTTTTTTTTTTTATGGTTTCTCTTAAAATAAATACGCAGGATATTTGCAATGTCTTGTCGGCCAGGAATTTACAGGCTTTCTAATTGCCTTGTGATTAAACTGCTTCTTGGTGTAGCTTACAAGATTCTTCCTTTCTTTTCCCAGGTACACACAAGAGCACGTAACGAGTAGTTTTCAACTCCATTTCTAACATAGTTGGCAACCCATGTTTCCTTTCAGAGATGGTATCACACAAGGACTGTTTCCTAACCAAATGCTGTGAAAGCTGGGGAAGGACTGCATTTGTTTTTACTAGAATGCTGTATTTTCTTATGCAAATGCAGTGGTTTGTGTTCATAAGAATTCAAATACAATTCAGTGGGTGTAGAAATGTATTTTCATAGAGGTCCGATACTGCTGGCAGCAGTGTCACTCATACTGACAAGGGAACACAAACACTGTGTGATGATCAGGGAAAAATCATCCACCTAGAGGAATATCACATATTAAAGTGCTCAGATGAGGATAAAGGATACACGTTTTAGATAAAATAGGTTTCAAACAACTGTGTATGGGCAACCTTATTGTCTTACCTTGTAGACCTTTTGAGATGGGTGACACATATATTAGCATAATGGTACCTTATATTTGTACAGCATTAAATGTAATGATTACAAATTCTGCAGTATAAACACTAGCTAGTACTTTTTTGATGTTCAGTGTTTATTTTTAATGGCCTGTTGGTTGTTCAGACAGATCAAGATTGCAGTGCTAAATCATTTGGCCTCAGATCCAAGACAGATGGGAGTAAGGAGGAACAAGAGTGGTTCATATAATTATTTTATTCCAATCCAGCTCCTTTCCAGGCATGCAGATCAGCCCTTATCTAGCATGCCCTCCCATTTGGTATCAAACACCTGCTGTAGACAGCTCACCAACATTTTTTCACATAAAGAAAAACTGAATATGTGTAATTGTCCCTTTAAAAATTCAGTGAGTTACTCATGTATTCCCATTTTTGTGAGGCATGATATTTGACAGAATTCATGATCTGTAGAGAAATGAAATTATGAGAAAACTAATAATGAAAATGGCACTTGCTTCATTCTTTTTTTCTGTTCCTTCTTTGAGTGTGCCCCTTTAGTTATGTCTGTACTTGAGGCATGTGTGGTTTTAGACAATTATTTGAAAAGAGAGGGTTGGTATTTCATCTAAGGTTAAAATATCATCATTCAAAATCCTTAATTGTGAGCAAAGTGCCTTGATTCCATAGTAGGAAGACGCCTGAAACCTTGAACTACCTTTATTCCAAATGCCTCCTATTGTTAAAAGTATAACCACTAAGACGCAATACATATGGAGCACAACCTGCACTGAAAGAAAAGCATCTGTACACAGAAAAAAGATCCTCTTCAGAGTAAATTTTTACCAAGTGCATTGCGATTCTTGAACTCTTAAGTAATTAAAATGAGAAAGACAAAAGGTATAGTAATCTCTTCTGGCTCTCACCAGTCGCCCTCCATATCCTTTGAAAGATTTAATGAGTGGGTGGAGAATCAGACTGTTCCAAACCTTTCCAGTAGTGCATTGGATGTTTAATCTAGATTTTTTCTTACCTGTCAGTAGCTTGGATACTAGCTGTGAGATGGCTCTGACAGTAAAACTGAGGCCAACTCTTGGGACTACTCACATGAGTAAGGGTAATTGGACACCTCTTCTTTAAAGTACAGGTAGCATGAATAAAATGTCTCAGGCCTTGGTGTAGTCCACTAGACATCGCCGAAGCTGTAACATTCTGGTACAGGGTGCCTTTTCTGTGAGCTGTTTTGGAAGAGCAGCTTGGTATACAAGAACTCTGCACATTCAAAGCAATGAGACAATGCCTGAAAAAAAGGACATTCAAACCACTGCTCTATATTAAGAATTGATTATTTTAAAAAAACACCACTTAAATTCAAAGAAAGAACATACAAAGGCCCCTGTGACTGAATAAAGGGCACTGACAAGCTCTTTTTCCCAGACAACTGCAACATCACTCTTAATATTTATTCAACCATCAGCTTTCCTCTCAGGCATTCCAGTTCTCAAGATCCAACCTTTGAATGAAGACAAGTTCTGCATTTGTGTCTCAACACATCAGAAAAGTGTTACACCATGAGCTTCATAGCAGAGGCTGTTTCAGTTTTGTGTCTTGTGCAGAACTGCAGAAAGGTGCCCAAACATACTTATTTGTGTACTTATGTGCACCTTTGACAAGCCTGAGGGCAAAAAAAAACCCCAAACAACACTCATTAAGGGACTGCTAAGTGGAAATCAAACTCAAGCTCTCTAGTACTAGTTTTTAATATGCATTTTCAACATGGGAGGTAAAAACTGCTTCACCTGTGTAGAAAGTGGTTCTTTGCTGGAAAAGCAAGTTCACCTAGGAAAAAGAGCAATACCTGAAACCAACTGTTATTAAGAGAATTTTTTAAAATAGACGTATAGTAATAGGGTCATTAAAGTGTTCTAAGATACAGATGTTCTCTAACGAAATAGAGATAGGATATCTAAAAGAGAAAACCAAAATTGTTTCCATTGTATATTTTAATTGTTCCTGCTTTAGTTCATGACTTATTCAAGCTTTATATGCTCAGAGAAGGGGAAACTTGACTGAATGATGCTTTTATATTCCGTATTTTCCTGATAAATATATTCATACCTTATTTTTTGTGACACCTGGGGTGGAATTAAAATTATAGTGAGCTCATAAGGAGAAAAATAGCAAAAGGCAATCTATCAAATCTAGTCTAACTAGTTCAGAAAGTGACATGGCTATTTCTACCCCTGGAAGAAGGCAAATTCTCCAGAATTTCAGTGGAGAATTAGAGGAATTAAACACCTTTCTTATTTCACATTTGGGAAGACTTTTTGAGCATGCTATGTTATGATAGCAATATACCAGATGCTGTGTGTCTTTATTACACTGAGTTTGACTGTGCCTGTCTTTTGGTTGCATACTCTGTTGTGTTAGTGAAAAGTAATCCTGTTTTTAAGGGCAAGAGTTTGGAATAAGGTTCTCTTAATAAATAAGGAGCTGCAAACTTGTTATCTGTCATACAAAGTGGTCAAAGTAGCAGTCACATCTCTTGAGCCACATTGCTTCAGCTTCAATGAATCAGCTGGCAAGACAGGTCTAGGGAAGAAGCTGGAAAAGGTATAGAGAGCTGTGGCTAGTGCCTACTGTTTCGGCATACCAAAGGTTACTGATCTTGTCTTTGAAATCACAGATTTTGAACCTTTAAGATTTGTAGTAAAGATCTGTTAAGAAGTGGCAACTTCCCTTTTGATTTTGTTTGGTGAAAGAAAAAATAAACAAGCAAGAAGTTTAGATGTCTGGGTTTCACAGTCCTGGGAAGAGTGAAAACTCCAGGAGAAACATGGTTCAAGCTTCGCAGGAGTGGCAAGAAAACTCCCAAAAAACCTCTGGGAAGAAGTGAGGCAAAAGGCAAGCTTCATAGTGTGCAGAAGAAAGGCAGATTTCAAATTAAAATACTTACTAGGTGATTGAGATATTTTGCCTGAAAATTTCAATAAACATGTCCACTGAAGAGTACCAGCTGTATCTACAGTGGCTGGTGTGAGACAAAGAAACATCTGTTATGTATAAGTTTTGGAGACATAGAAAAGCTTGGAGGCAAGACTAAGGGTCAAGAATGCTATATATACAGATATCTATAAAATATTTCTCAAATGTAAGCATAGCTAATGTTCTTGTTCTTTGATAACATCCCCTGCAGTGAAACTACCACCAAGAGTGAGTTTGTAGTGTATACATAGAAAGTAAAAGGTGGCTCTGTGCAAAATCAGCCCAGTTAAAAGAGAAAGACTTCAGCCAGCCACAAGCACAAGCTTGTCTAGCTGAGTAGAAGTAGCTATGCACTTAGCTTTGGACACAGTTTAGAGTACAAACAAAAGCTGCTTCTTCACTCCACAAAAATTGTGACCATAACAACTATGATTATTTTCCCTAAAAAAACCCACAGCAGTATAAATTGGTTATTTATAGTTAAGAACTGTTTACTTTGTTTGAAAGAATAACTAAATGGAGGCATACGCACATGGACAGGGTTTCATGCTGTCTGCGATATTTCGTATTTTTCATATCTTGTTTTGTGTCTTTCCATGTAGCCATCTCTATATCCACTGACTTGGAAATAGCAAGACAGAATTAAATCTGTGAAAGGAAAGAAAATATGGGGGATTTTGCTAAGTATTGTCTAACCTGAATAAAATTCAACTTGGCTTTGTCAGTCAACATACGCCAAAATATTTTTATAACCAAGTTGTGTTGACATAGAATGATTAACCAAAATAGAAGGCCTGCAGCTGGACAATGGGATTTTCTCGAAAAACTTTGTATTAATGGCATAGCAGAGAAGGAGCTCAGGAAAATGAAAGCATCAAGGGGAAGCAGCAAGCTTTAGGGATCTGTAGGATGGCTGGTTAATTAGACACCGTCTATGCTTGCACCCAGCAAAGCCAATCTTGTGTTGCAA
Source organism: Sakesphorus luctuosus (assembly GCA_013396695.1). Lineage (NCBI taxonomy): Eukaryota > Metazoa > Chordata > Aves > Passeriformes > Thamnophilidae > Sakesphorus > Sakesphorus luctuosus. The sequence continues at coordinate 26,464 of VWZD01000581.1, forward strand.
AGGTGAAAAGGATAAGTAGAGAGTATCTTGTAAAAGCAGAGATGAAGAGAGAAAAACATGATTCCCTAAACGGTAAACCTCAGATAATTTTACCCACTTTGCCAACAAGGTGTCAGGGCAAAAGGTTAATAGTTGAGGATGATGTGGGTGCACAGCACTTGGAGGTTCCTCGGTCTGTCTTAATTATTTCAACAAACCTATCTCACCATAGAGAGCCAAACCCCACAGCACTGCTGCTAACAGACACTGCCTTCAGAAACCATTACCAAGGTCTGGCTGGCATCTTCATACACAGCATGGGTTGCCAACTGTGACATGTTCAGGAACAATGGAGATAAATGGCAGCGTAGCAAGAGATGTCTGTTTGAGGCATTTCATCTCTAAAACACAGGAAAGAGGGGAAATAATCAAAATCTTAATCTATGCAATGATTCATCTAAATGACAGCTGTTCTGTCCAGCTCTGAGACCAAGATAATTAATCCATGGAGAAGAGGGTTTCTGCACCTCTTGACACAAATCTTAGGGTAGTCATGTCAATTAGTGAAATAAAATGGATATTAAGGGATAGCCTTTTACATGAAAGGCACTGGTGTGACCAGTGGCTTCTCAGTTACAAGCCAGGTTATCTAAAAAAAGAAGAATCTGTGCTTCCCAGAGAAGTCATTCTACTGTGGAAGCTCCTCCTCTGTTTTCACAAATGTGTTTGCTACATGCTCACAGATGTCTTTGGAAATGCATTTCCGCCCTGAGAACCAGAGGGATCAGCAGCATGAGGAAAGAACATATGGTAAAGTCTTAGTCCCAGGGGGTATGCAGATTGGACTTTGCTCTGCATTTTTCATGTTATATGATTCTTCCCATAGAAATAAGTTAGATTTAAGAGAAAGAAGGTTTTGTATTAAAATTTCAGAATGAGAATGTTCTGAAAAACAACTACTTTTTCAGGAATTTAATATTGCCTCCAACAGCACATATCTGTTGACTACAGTGCAGAAAAGGTCTTATCTTTTTGGAAACACTGGAGATAGATCAGTGAAAAAGACAAATATATGCCAGAGGAAACAGTAGTAATTAGAAGAAGGTTTACCTATGGAGACACTCCCTCTGCTAGGCAGAAAAATTACAACTGTTGCAAACCTTTTAGAGTAAAAGCTGATAGAAAGGTTTTGGCACTGTCTTATCAAATTGCATTCACCAGTTTTTTTAAAATAATAAATCTTTGATTTTTGCTTAACTTGGACAAACCCTGTGTCTCAAGACCCGAATGTAGCCATCATTGGGATAGCCCTTCTTAACCTCAAAACCCTGTGAGGGCCCACAAATGCTCCTTCAGTGCCATTGCTCAGCTCTCAGCATCTTTACAGGCATAACTGTTCAGATCAAAGGCTTCAGGCATGTGGAGGGGGACAGCACAGCACCTTTCTATGTATGACAGCTAAATTCAGAGGTTGTTGCAGTGAATATGTACAAATTGGTATTCCTTAAGGTTTGTTATTGGGCAAAGTTCAAATAGATCTTCCCTTGAGGCAGATAGATACCATGGATTCTATTTACTATTGATGATTTTCATTTTCTAACAAGGAGACTATTGTTATAAAACATCTTGACATTTCTCATTCATGTCATTCAGTATTAACTCCATCCAGTGTCCATGGTAGCCAGATGACAGCGGAGATGCTCTTTAATTTACTTGGTTCTTAAATGCACAAGGCAGTAACATTGATGAATACTAGGGAGATAAAATTTACATTTTATTTAAAAATAAGTGTTAAAAATCAATATATTATATGCATATCAGTGAAATACAAACTAGTGAATGGAGCATAGGTATATGGATCTGTAAGTTAGATTCTATACATGCAAAAATTACTTTCTTCCTTTGGGCCTCATCTAAACCTAGAGGGACAGGATTTCACTGTTACAGAGTGGAAAGAATACAACACCAAATTTACCAGATAAGCTGGTTTTTTGTATTAATAAAGTAGTACTAGTAGGTAACTACAGAATCTTCTTCTGAGTGTTGTATGTGCATCCATTGGACCAAGAATAAGATGTTGTAAATTTGCATTTAAAAGTTAAACCAGAGCTTTAAATTTACTTGGTTCTTAAAATATCACGTTACCAATGCATAAAGAGATTAAGATTTGCGGCAGAATAGCAGGCATTCTTCCACAAGACACTTCAGTATAATTTTTGAGTATTTAATGTACTTCCAGAGGACAAAGTTATGTGTACAAGTTTTCTGAGCGTGCGTCAGTGTGCTGGTTTAGAGGTAAACCAGCAGGAGAAATGAGCTCAACACGAGAGAGATTATAAATCAGAGCTACAATTTAATAATAATAATACAGTAAATACACTGACACAAAGGGAAATAGCTTTCAACTCCCAAACCCCAGTATTATAACCCAGTGCCCTGGGGTACAAACTCAAAGGGGTTTGTTAGCCCTTGTCCTGAGACCCGCGTGGTTCCCCCAAGTCCAGAGCAAAAGGAAGTGAAAAAAACTGTTGGTGCAGGTGATGGCTGTAGTCTGGTCGAGAGTGGTGGTCTCCTCCTGTCGAGGTCCTGCTGCTCCTCTGGGTCCAACGAGAAGTCCCCGAGGTCTTCTTACCCATCTCTTATGTACCCTCAGGGAGCACCTAGTCCCTCCCCCAGGGTGGGGACTCACACAGTGGGTGATTAACTCTGTGAGTCATGGGCTATTTTTGAAGTGTTGATGGCCCATTAGCTGCTACGCCTCCTCAGGCTGGGAGTGGAGGTGCTAACGACTCCCTGGGAAGCTGCTGCAAATGGGCCATTGACCTTGGGAATGAATAGAGGGGGTAGAATACATAGCTTTGGTCCCCCCCACACAGTGACAACTGGTCCCACCTGCTGAACTAGGACAGTCAGTCATCTCAAGAACTGCAAAGTAGTTAAAGTTCTAGATTTATAGTAAAATAGTTTAATACTGTTACTAAACAAAATTGAGAGTTCATGGAAAGGTCACATACAAAACACATGCTTGCAAAAATTGCACTGGTAGAAAGTAACAGTATAAAAACATGTCCATAAGTTCTTTAATGTTTGTAAGCTGCATCTGGCAACATGGAAGGCTAATGAGATTTCAAACTACAATATCTCAAATTTATGAGGTATAGAAGGACATGTCCCTTAACCCTATGTAAAATATTGGGCAATAACGAAGTTTAAAACATTCCTGAGCTGATTTAAAATTTAAAGTTATGCCCTGACTGGACTTTTGAGAAAGTAGGTTCTCTTTTTTCCCTGTCCTTAAAATCCATCATGCTTAATATTTCCACAGTGCCAGTGTCTGGAGCAACGACTGCCAATGTATCTTCAGCAGCGTGAGTGTGCCACTCAAGTGACTTGATATTTACAACATGAATCTCATGTGAGCTTGCAGAAGTGTCTATAGTCACAGAATTATAAAACTGCAATCATGACATATTCTTTGTCCCCTAAAAGAACAAAAAAACGAGCACTTTGTTGTACATGTGAAAAAACGATTTTGTTTCTTTTGTTTATGTTATGCACTTGCTGGCTGTACATTGTTACATGAACAGTTACTCTTCATTTTAACTTCAGTTAAATTTAAATTTAATTTCAGTATAATTATGAAAAGGTACATGTGGATTATTGAAACAGGTTTTGTTCTGCCTTAGGCACTATTTCAAGGGTTGGGAGGAATCTGCCTTTATAATTGTTTAATCTAATTTAGGGTCCCGGGGACTCAAATGGTTTAATCATAACCATATGATAGTAACCATAGAGTATATAAGAGTTATCTGAATTTTATGGGCTTGTAGTTTTTGCTTTGGAATAGTTCTGCTTCCCTTACATGATTTGTTTATCTTATACTGATGACAGGTACTCTCAAACTTAGTCTTCCATAGCTTTTGTCTGAGACTGGAGTACAAATTTTGAAAGTGGAAGAAAATACATAAGATTTCACTTAAAATGCTCTTTTATTCCCTCCTCACTGCAAGATCAAGCATGCCATGTTGTCCTTGAAAATATCAAGTATCTGTTTACAGCCTAAGAAGGGTCACTTCCATGAAGGCATTCCTGGCAGGGGCATTTTTATTCTCCTAGTTCAATTCCATAGTTCTCAATTTCATCCTTATATAACACGATAAGTGGCTGAATTCCCTCTGTGTTGGTGTACAGCTGAGGACAGTGCAAATTTTATTGACTCCTGGACCCTAAATTCCACGGAAAGGAACTGGAAGTGTTTGGATGTCATAGAAAATGAGGCAACTTGGGCATGGTATTGCTCTTGGGGAACCTTGAGAACTCCCCATGATGCAGACAGCAATCATGCAGCCATCAATATTACAGGCAAATGCTAGCTGTTTTTTCCTGGAAAAAAAAATGGAAAAGGACATATCCCTCGTGCAATGGCTGCAGATCTCTAATTTTTACTTGCCAAAGATTTACATGTTCCTGAGCCTGTGCTGGGAAGATAGCAAGGCATGATTCAACTAATCAGTAAAAAAATAGCAAAGCCATAAGCAAAGAAAACAAGACCAGGTGTTGTACATAGGTGTCATGCCAAGATTTCAGCTCCAATTGCCTCTATCTCATCTGATTCTTTAAAAGTAAAGGGAATTGGCATGGGTGTGTGAAATCCAGTTGCTGACTGTTGATTTATTGTCTCCCTCACTGTGATTGCTGAATACCAGCACAGCCTTTAGAAACTACCTTTAATCTTTCGTACACTTATCTTTTTCCTGGAAGCTTCTCCCATCGTGTGTTCTGGGAAACGTCTGATGCATTAACAACAAGCATAGCTGACTTGAGCAGTTCTGAAGCTGAGCACTTGTCAATTTTAATTTGGGGTGTTATCACAACAAAATCCAGCCACACTCTGCTAGGAATGCATGTATTGCACACTCTATTAAATCTTACTCTTTGTTCAAGGTAAAATACCTTACAGCTCAAGACTGATAACAGCAAAATATTAAAAAAATGTCCAGGGTGTCTTAAGGCTGATATCCAGAATGTTTAATACCAGGTTTTGGCAACATGCAGGGAGGGATAGCAGGAACTGAAGCAGTGGCCGTGGAGAAAGGGATGGAGACAGAGCTTTCTGAATGATGACATGTTTTTGTGGAAGCTTGAGATTTTTCACGCTGATGCTAACACAGCTCTGAATTGTGCAATGGAAAAAAAGAAGCTGCTGAATGAAACACAGCTCTGAATTGCATAATGGGAAAGAGAAACTGCTGAATGAAAGCAGGGATTCACAAAAGATGGATCAGTTCCATTACAGTGTAGGAGAAGGGAGTGGGTATGTGTAGGTTTGTATCTCAAAATTTGTGTACCTGCAAATTTATGTATTTATAGACATGTGTTGGTAAGAGAGATAGAGGCGAATACATCCTTTGGATGTGAGATGCATACCTCTGGATGCACACTGAAATAGAGCTGTGCTTTATTATAGTATTAGAGCTGAAAATGACAGCTTCAGAGGAAGCAAATGAAAGACTGGCTAAATATGGAGAGTCCTCCAGTGATGATAAAAGCATTGGAAAAAGATGGCACAGTGATTTTGGAACTCAGAACTGTGCTTCTGGATATGCTGTGCAGGTGGTGGCTCTGGAGACCTGGCTTTTTTATCAGCCATGTCCTGAGGCAGCAGGAGAGGCTCCCTGCCTCTTCAGCACCTGTCTTCACCAGCCAAAGTAGCTTGGAAAGGTGTCGTGAGATTTTCTCCAAAGGGATCCTTAAAATAACGCTGCAAAATCTTTGATAATGACTGAGTGATAGATAAATCCTTGAGAGGATTTTTTCTGATGAAAGGTAATTATAACGTGGTGAATCTTGATGTTGCTGATAAATTTGCCTTCTTCAATAAGATAAAATTTTGTTTAGTGTCTAGGTGAAAATGCCCCTGTCATTTTAGGGCTGGCCTTTGCATTAAAAATGCCAAGAAAAAGCAGAGTAAATGGACACAGTGGAGAGGAGACAAGAGATCTTTTGGTTTAGCTACATACACAATTGGATTGAAACACAAGACCTGAAACACAATAATTGCAGCCAAAACAATAGAACACGTGTTAAATAGAACTATCTAGAATGCTGGTGGAATCAGTAAAATCATAACGCTTTCCAGAAAAGACAGTTGCTGCAGTTTTTGTCAGTTGGCAAGTCTTCAATGATATGTTAGGATTTCAGGGGGGTTTAAAATTTATTTGGTTTTTTTATGGCCAAATGGTAATTTTATTTTTTTTCAAATGCAGCATAGGTAATAGCTGAATCAGCTTAACAAAAGAGACAGTAAATTAAACTTGACAGCAAACAAAACAACAAAACAAGGTTACTCATGCGAGAGCCCAGCAAAAAAGATTTAACTTCCCTAATGTGATAAACAAAGGACTGAAACCCCATTATGGGTGTGAAGTCAGAAAACAGCCCTGCTGCTTCTCCCTTTAGTGAGGAGGATTTCAGTCATAACAGAAGATTTCTCAGCATTTAATGAACAGAATAAATGAGCTTTAGATGGTCTGATGCTTGAAGGAGCATCTGAGAATACAATAGTTGCTAACAGCCATTGCTGAACTGATAAAGAACCTGAGGAGTAAAGCCTTGACACACTTTTCATAATGAGATACCTAGTAAGGAAACAGGCATCCCAGGAGCTGTTTTCTGAGGCTGTTCTGTTACTTGCCTTTCACTTTTGCAAAACGTGCCACCAGTTCATCAGCCAAAGAGGTGACTGCCACAAGAGCAAGGATCTAAACTGGAGAGAGTGATTTCTGTGTCTTATTTCAGATTTATCAATATGAGGTTTATTCCCACACAATAACTTCTCTCAAACGTTGCAGAGACCTGTGTTTCTTTTCCCAATTTGCAGATGGCAAAGGTTCAAAAAATGTCTGACTGAGTGCAATTACGTGCTTTTCTTAAACACTGTGATCCTATTCCTGTTCTAGTTCCCATTTCCTTTGAACAATACTTTTTGCAGAGTTGGATTTCCTGGTCTAAGAGGGAAATGATGTGCAGATGATGTTTGGTAGACATGGTTTCAGAAAGGGTGGATCCACAAAGCCTTCCAGGCACTCTGCAAGGAGTACTGAGGCTGTATGTGGTGCCAAGTGCTCCGGAGTTGTCAGTACTTCTCACAGTGTAAGCTACAAGTAGAAGTCTGTATTGAATTTAAGTGTATGTTATAGAAAGGCATAGGACCCAGAACAAGCTCATTTTTATATCATGTTTCTTGTTCCATTTCATGAGCTGCAACATGTGCCATCGTTTCTGATCACTGAGCTTATGTTGTTTCTGATAAGAGTATGAGCTGGAAAAAGTATGTAGGTTTCTTGTTAAGCCCACATGTGATTTGAAACAGAAAACCTCAGTCTTTGGTCTGCAAACTGAAGTAATCTGTCACAGAAATGTTCAGATATGCACAAATTTTACTTCAGAATATTATTTCCATTAATTTGCTTAACTGTATTTTAAATGTGGTTAAGTATTTTCCTTTTCCAATGTTAAAAGAGTTGCACGTAGCTTCCTGCTTTGCAATGGTTTAAATGCCTCCTGAGATGAGCAAGCGAGGAGTTTGGAGCAGACCCCACTGAGCTCACTGTGTTCATCACCCCAGGATCTGGCTGCCCCTGAGGTTCCAGCTGCAGGTTCCCACCAATGGTTCTCCTCCCTTGTGCGATCCCCTCTATGTGCCCTGAGCTTCTAACCCACTTCATGCAAATGCACATTTTTATTCCTTTGTGAAGCAGTAGGTACCTTCTGCAACCTGAGTCTTTGGAAGGTGGAACAAAGCAAGCAAATATCCTTCATCCTTTTTTCTGTAGCACGATACCAGAGGCCAAGCCTTCAGGTTTCCACCAGCCAGTAGCAGTAGAAGAGATGGGTGAAGACTGGCACACTGCATCTTCTACAGCCTGAGGGAAGAGAAGATTCTGGGAGGAGAACAGAATGCAAAGCTTCAAAATACATCAAAGGTGGAGCCAGTGAGAGAGAGACCCTAAAGGATCAGGTTAGAAAAATTTCAGCCCAGTCTAATCAAATTAAATATTCTGTTGCTCAGTATTTCCAGGCCATTTACAGAGACACTAAGGACATTTTTACTGGGTTTCTGTGTCCTGGTTTTGGTAGTGGGGGGACTACAGAGGTGGCTTCTGTGGCTTCTGTGGCTTCTGTGACTTCAGGCCCCCATGTCCTGCACAGCCAATGCCTGCTGGGTCCAGGATGGACCTGTCACTGGTCAAGGCCAAGACAATCAGGAATTATAGTAATGCCTCTGTGATAACACATTTAAGAAGGAAAAAAATTATTGGGCAAATGAAAATTGCAGCCAGAGAAGAGTGGAGTGAGAGTATGTGAACAACTCTGTAGTCACCAAGACCAGTGCAGAAGGAGGGGCAAGAGGTGCTCAGGCATTTGAGCACAGATTCCCCTGCAGCCCATGGCGCAGACCATGGTGGAACAGCTGTGCCCCTGCAGCCCATGGAGGTTCATGGGGAAGCAGAGATCTACCTTCAGCCTGTAAAGGAACCCCATACTGGAGTAGGTGGATGACTAAAGGAGGTTGTGACCCTGTAGTAATACTGGAGCAGGATCCTGGCAGGGACCAGCTGACCCACAGAGAGAGGAGTCCACAGAAAAGCAGGTTTTCTGGTAGGACTTGTGGCCCTGTGGGGGCCTCACACTGGAGCATCCTGTGCTCGAAGGACTGAACTCCATGGAAAAATGACCCACGCTGCAGAAGTTCATGGTCACAGGATGGACTCATGTAGGAGAAGTTCATGGAGAACTGTCTTCCATGGCAGGGACCCCACACTGCAGCAGAGGAGGGACTCCTCTCTGGGCAGTGGTGGAAACAATCTGTGATGAACTGACTGTAACTCCCATTTCCCATCTCCTTGTACCACTGAGAAGGAGTGGGTAAAGGCATGGTGTTTTAAAGATTTATTTTACTTATTGTTATCCTGCTACAATTCTGGCAGTTATAAATTTGATTCATATCCCCACTTTGAGTCCGTTTCGCCCATGACAGTAATCAACCAATGATCTCTCCCAGTCCTTACTTCAACTCATGAACCTTATGTCACATTTTCTCTACCTTGTCCAGTTGCAGAGGGGAGTGAGAGAGTAGCTTTGGTGAGTACCTGGCATCCAACCAGGGTCATATATTTGTGATTTATTTGAATACTGAGGGTTAATCTCTCGATGTTAAAAATGTTGGTTGTCATGTTTAAGAAAGGCAAGGTAATTTTTCTTAAAATATATTAAATGTATGCAGTGTTTTACAATATTGCATTATTAATTATTATCTTAGTTCAGAGAAAAACTAAGGTGTCTATATGAAATAGAGAAGGGACCTCTTTCCCAAAACTGACCACACCCTTTAAAATTAAAACTTTGATAAGAAAATGCATAGAAAAGGATAACAGTTCTTAACTACAAGTACATATATAACCAAACCTAGAACAGAACAATCAGCAACACTGTAACCANTGTGATGAACTGACTGTAACTCCCATTTCCCATCTCCTTGTACCACTGAGAAGGAGTGGGTAAAGGCATGGTGTTTTAAAGATTTATTTTACTTATTGTTATCCTGCTACAATTCTGGCAGTTATAAATTTGATTCATATCCCCACTTTGAGTCCGTTTCGCCCATGACAGTAATCAACCAATGATCTCTCCCAGTCCTTACTTCAACTCATGAACCTTATGTCACATTTTCTCTACCTTGTCCAGTTGCAGAGGGGAGTGAGAGAGTAGCTTTGGTGAGTACCTGGCATCCAACCAGGGTCATATATTTGTGATTTATTTGAATACTGAGGGTTAATCTCTCGATGTTAAAAATGTTGGTTGTCATGTTTAAGAAAGGCAAGGTAATTTTTCTT
>VWZD01000583.1:970-39400 GCA_013396695.1 Sakesphorus luctuosus
TAGAGTGTTTTATTCTAGCTCTAGGACAAAGCTATAAAAAAGCAGAATTATTCTAGCTTGCCCAAACTGTGAACAAGATGCCCTGTATTTCACAAAAGGTACCTCCAAGGCAGCATATAAATTTATTTCAGAGCATAAAATGCATCAGTTTTGCTGAATTTGGAATTAATAGAGAACATCTGTTTTTTCCACAGTTGAATGGTAGCACATGCTGGCTCAACATAATCATGGTACAAAACCCTGTTAAGACATCTACAGGCAAAACTGCAGAGGTTTTTAAAATTACGCATACAAGTAGTCTCTTAGGCTGGACATGGCTAACTGCTTTATTACATCTTTTCCTTTAATTCATGAAATCCAGTACCTTATCTTATGTTTTGCTTGTGAAAATCATGAAATNTTGATATTTGAAAGAGTTTTTATATAAGGTGAAATTCATTCTTGCTGCTTAATAATCTAGAATAATAAATGTTTAGAGGTCTCCATAGTTCTAAGGGTACTGCTAAGGAAAGAGATGGAGAGAAAAGTTTTCCAGTGACAGAATAGTTTGCTTGAAACCTCTTCATGAGAAAAACCCTTCAGCTTTCCTTCAAAGATGTCCTCTATTATATGTTCCAACTCTGAAAAAATTCAGAACTGCAAATGGAAGTTTCTTTCTGGGTTTATCTCCCAAGGAATACAACTTTTGCACTAAAGGTAGGGACCAGGATTAGCACACTAACATGCCCGATGTGCACAGATGTGTTTAAAAGGGGGAAAAAAATGTCATAGAAGAGAAAATGGAGATTTCTCCTTCAGCATGTCCACATCCTACTAAAATATAGAGTCAGGACATAATTTCAGTGTGTGTGTGTAATATTGAATCTAGAAAATTTCTGAGTCTTTTTTTTACATATAGTTTTCAATTGATTGAATGTCATTTGAAATATTTCTCATCTGGACAAGAAGGGAGATTATTATACTGGAAACTCCTTCACCAAAAAATCCTGCAGACAGCTAAAGAGCTACGTGCATGGATGTAAAAGAATATGTACAATATTAATAGTCACAGAACCATAGAACAATGTAGATTGGATAAGACCTCTAAGATCATCAAGTCAAACCTGTGATGAACCACCACCTTGTCAACTAGACCATGACACTAAGAGACATATAAGATCAAAATAACAGGTTTTACCTTCAACATGACAGAAGGTCTTTTCATTGTATGTAGCTCCAGCTGTTGTAGGTCATGTTGTATCTTATCCATCAAATGCAAAAGGTACCATAAGTCCTGTTTGACCAATCTGAAAGTCCACTGTTATATATCTAAACTTCAGGTTTGTACTCATTCAGCTGAATGCGCACGTTGGCTGATACAATCATTGTGAATTCGCATATATTGAATTTATTTTGATGTAACTGGAAGCCTAGAATGACCTGCTTTTATCTTTGTGTTCAGAATGACAGAGGAGTTTTAATTCAGTATGTATTCTGGCAGCATTATTCATTAGACTTTTGCTGGTGTTCACTCGAGCTAGTTTTCTCCCTATTAAATAAGAATATAATTTGTTTGCCTTTTCCTAGAATTTTGATGAATATCAATTTGCTGAGATTTCCTGGTTGAATTTAATTTCTGTCTTCTTAGTTTTGTTATAGTATCATGTCAGTATCTTCTGTCGGGTTTTTTTAAGAGCAAATTATTTAGGTTTTTTTCTTCAGTTATATGATGTTACATACTGAACAGAGCTTCTGTTGCTATATTTTTCAAGCTTCAAAGCATATAAAATCTTTTGCTTTCATTTTTATTGGATGACTTTCCTTGCATTTGACTTCTTTAGGATAACATTTCTTTGGGATAATGTTTCAATAATTACATGAGTTGGAAATTCTAGAGATGCTTTTTCCTTCAGTGGCATTTTTGCATAAGTCAGTTTGAAGACTGAAATGTGAAATTCTTGGGTTTCTTTGATCTTTTTTTCTGGATATCCAATGTCTGCTAGATTTTATAATCCATGCAAGCATGATATTCTTTCATAGCTGCTTTCACTTTTTATTCCCTTACACATCATATATGAAATTAAATAAACTGATTCTCACCTGATTCTATGTATTGCTTAATGAAAGATTGGCATCATACCCCTTTTGCAGCACTGTGTATTAGGAAGTTCACTATTGTTTTTTACTATTTCAATTAACTAAGTCTCACACACTAAGATGAGGGGGGATATCTCAATATTTAAATTTAAAAAGACAATAATTACTTAAGAAAAGAAAATATAATATCAAGGTTTGATGGAATAATATAAGTTCTTTCACTGGATAAAGTTCTTGTGGAAATATCTATTTTAAATATTTTAAAACCAATATCCAAATCTTCTGGTTGTTCAAAGTTACATTAAGTAACCTGCTGATTATGTCAGTGCTAAGACACTGGAAATAAGCAAACAAAGAAAAATTTCAAGTAAAAAATATGTGAACAGGTCATTTTCATGTTTCTTCTCAGAAGCCCCAGCTGAGGGTAAACAATCTATGACTTGGATGCCTCATTATTCAGCAAGAGTGGGGATCTGGGTCAGCTTGTGCTAGACCACACCACTGATGTAGCATCTTTTGGAAACATCAGTGCTTTTGGAAACATTAGTCTTCCAATTCTGTAATGTCTTTCTGGTCTGAATTCTGGTTTCATTTATATCCCAAAGTCATAGAAAACCAATAAGGTTTTTCTTCTTAAGATGCGTAGATAAATTATATTACCAGAATGTTAGTGGATACATAGTTCTACTACTTTAAATGATGAGCAAATCCATATTTTCTGATGTTTTACGTTAAAGAAAGTCAGTGGGTGTCCCAGGGTACACAGAAACAGATAAAATAATTAGAAAGCAATTTTAACATGGTTCTTGTCATCTCCATGGAGCATTCAACACAATTTCCGTAAATATATTTGGAAAAGAGAACATTGCTCTGCTAGGATTATAAAAATTGCTAGCTTTCATAAAACTCTAGAAATCATAATATTTTCCATTTACAGTTGATTTGGATAATGTATTAGTCATAGTGAGAGAGTGGTTGTCTTTTCCATCTTTTTTTTCCCCCTACCCATATAATTTCCACAAAACTGTAACACACTCAAATGCTTTCTTACAGAATAGATAGATAATATTAGATAATATTAGTTCAAATACTAATAGATAATATTAGTTCAAAAACTATTATGATTTTCCTGTATTTTTATCTTTCTCAAAGCGGTAGGTTATTTCAGAAGGAAAATATCATCAATTTCCATCACTAAACTTTTTTAAAGCTTCTTTTGGACTTGAGAATAGGCAATTGTCCCAGTTTCCCCTTCAGTTTGCCTCAAGGCTGTAAGATGTCACCAAATGAGCACTCTTGGAGGAGGGAAGGTCTCCTATCTTCCCTCCTTCTTAAATCTCCACAAGTCTATTGTACACTCTGGTCATTGCATACCATTCAATTAAAACTGATATGAAAAAATAAATGCTTTTGTAGAAATAGAAAAATGGCAGAAGTTGAAGTATAGCAAGAAACCGCTATTTATTGTCCGAAAAACAGATTCAGTAAAAGAACTGTGTGTCTCATTGTCATTGTCCTTGCCCTTGTAGAACTTGAGTATTTATTTTTTTAGTTCATGATCTTGAATGGCTTTTCCTTCACATTATACAAAACAATGATGTGGTAAAAAGTACTTGTACAAATTCTTTGCTGACATGGTAATAGGCTTTGATTACATTCATAACCTCAAGAAGTGACTGTTCCATAAATGTCCCTGAATTTGTAATTTGTTACAGCTTTTATTTTTTTTTCCTACTGTAACATTTTTAATGGCTGTTTATTAAAGGACTTTTCTGAAAACATATGCATCTTTAGAGTGCTTGCTTTCACTGCTTTCAAGTGCTCTGCTGCTTGTATTGTCCCAACAGTTTGCAGCACTTTAAGGAAGATAACCTTGATTTTTTTGTTGTTTCCCCAAGCGTCTCATATTTTAACTCACTGAGTGCTGCAGCAGCCAGGGACTAGCGTGTTTTATTCTGGAGCTGGATCTAGAGTGCAATTGCATTTCAGCAATTTGTATGAAGTGTCTTACATACTGACTATATGCATCCTACCATGTTATGCCCACAGGTGACACCTGAAAATCACAAGGGACACAGCTGTTTCCTAAAGGTCATAACAAATGTGCAGAATAACTGATATTTATAAAAGAAAACCAGGGAAGAAAACGAGCAAGAGAGAAAGCTCTGAATCCTCATTATCCACACTGTTTAACGGTTATTTGTCTCCTCAGCTCTGCCTTTGAACTGCTACAAATACTTAAATCTACCAAAATGGTACGCCATATGTGTGAGCCAATTGGTATCTTTTGGTCTTCATCTTTTATTTAGCAAAGCAGAGACTAGCTTTTGTAATATTGATATTGTTCATATTGTCACGAGGCTTTCTCTCTTGCTTAACAGTCTTTTTAAATAGTGAATGAATGAAGAAAAAAGATGAATGTAAAAAAAAATACAGGTAATAGGACTCTTTTATACAAATCACAAGGAAGGTTTGGGGAGACATTATTCCATTCACAGCATGTGCTTCAGCCTTGATTCAGAAAGGCTCTCAGGTACACGTTTAACTCAAATCCCTCTGAAGTCAATATATTTACACATGCATAATATCTGTGGCTGTTATTTCACAAAGGGCTTTTTTAGTGCATCTGTTAGGGAAAAACAGAGGAGTATCTACAGAAACACTCCCAGTCATTTCTGTCTCAACCTGACAGCAACAACACAGCGCAGAATGCATTTGCTGATGGCATGTGTTTTCTCCAAGGGATTAATGCTTAGAGATCCAATAGTCCTGTTCTTTTCCAGAGATTGTGGTGTGTGTATGAGCAGTATCTCCCAGGAGCATTTCATGTCATGGCAAAATCTCATCCCCAGTTGTATGCTCCAGAGCTTAGTGCCATGTAAGGAGATGGATGCAACAGCACTGTTCCTTTCTCACTTCAAGGAGCTCATGCTTTGTCAGGCATGACATACTGCAGCCTTTGTGCCCCCCTCGGTGAATCGCTATCTCAAAAACTAATTTTCTTTCCCAAAGTGTTTTACTTTAGAGGTTCTCTAATTAGATCATGCAATTTTTACATCCAATCTTTTAATCATCTTAACCTATTAAAGTTCAAGTTTGATACCTGAATTTTACTACATATTTTCGACTGCCTGATGCTTGTCTGAGACATGTTTGTGTGAGTATACAGTAAAGGCAACAGAGCTTCCTGTGGCTTTATATTCCTTCATGAGATATAAACTAGTCTGATTAATAACAGGAGGAAATTACATCTAGTGAATCTCTGTTAATGAAATTAGTGAGGGGTTAATTTGGCATGGTAGTTTTCACTGGGGACCTGTTGAAATCCACACAGAAGTGAGTTCTGTTGTTTAGCATTGCTCTGAATGTCTGCTGAAGAATTAAGGCAAAGCCTTTCCTTCCCAGTCTGATTTGGTTTTGCTTTGTGAGAAGTAGGGACATTTATTGTGATCCATGGAGGTTACTGCTCAGAAAACTAAGAAAGAGCATTTCATCAGAGAAAACAAATATAGTTGTAGAAGCAACAGTGAAATTTGATAACCTTTTAATCTATTTATCAAAGAGCCTGCAGTTCCATTTTAAGGCAAGTGAAGGAATACTTACTGAACCTAGAAAATGAATCCACCTCCACACAACTGAGATAACTAAAAAAAACTAGAAAGAAACAAGCACAAAACCGTTAGCACCTGCCAACTCTTATTAAGAGATTAGAGTGCTTAAAAGACAGAGAGCAGCTCAGTATTTCCTTTTAAGTTTATCTTGGCTGATTTCTCATGTGTGCTGCTGTGCACTGCAGTGAAACAAAAAGGTCACATTTCAGCTCCTCAGAGCTGCAAAAGCATTTTATGGCATAAAAAGCAAGCAGCTTCTCTTCTGACTTTATAAGATTCCTTTAAGCAATGTATCTATGCCCAAGTGATTGACTCTTAGGAAACTGAGTGAGGCTAAGTGTTAGCAAGAAACTTACTTCCTAATGTGACAGTAGAGTTATTTTACACATGAATGCTCAGTGATTTAGGAATTGTTCTGGGTTACACTGAAATATCCTACAATTTCAACAAGTTTCCTCTTTCATCAGTGAAAAACATGGTTTACAAATAAGCTTCTAGTGAAAGAGTGATGAAAGCAGCACTGCTGGTCATGCAGATCAGAAAGCAGAAATCCCAGTGTAGCTGACAGGAATACAGAAACATGCTTTAAAATGGAAAGAGCTATTTCTAGCAGAAATGGGTGGCACACTCCACCCATGACATGTTAAAACTTGCAGAGGAAAAGGTCTGCAGCTGCCAGAGTGTGGGCCACACACCTCCTGGGAAGGAACAGTCAGGTGCCTCTTTGCATTTGTTGCCTCATCACCCTTCAGTTTAACCAGAAGCCAGACCAATCAAGGTCTCAGGGAATATAGACTCAGTTAAAATTGCTCAAATAGCAAAAGAAGGGAGTTAGCACTCCGAGCTGCCTGGACACACGGAGTTTGTTCCTAGTGGGAAGTAGGAAAAGGGTGGGATTAAGGGGAGCAGTGCCACCAAAAACAAAGAAGTGCGGTCTGCACCATTCTGATAGCACCCATGGCTGGGGCAGAACCAAGCAAGGCTGTCATCCTCAGGTAGACAGAGAGGTATGAACCTTTTCTTTGTCTAATGTCTTCCCATAGTCAGAGGCCAGGCACCCAGGAAGACTTCCAGGCTCCTGCTGGTTGGGCTGACATGATCAGTTCTAATGTTTATTGCAGTTGACCCATTAAAAAAAAAAAAAAAANGCTGAACTCTGACTTCCTGAAATCCCACCTGGACTACTGCTCAGGGGTCTGCAACACTACATGTGGACTTGTTAGAGTGGGTCCAGAGGAGAGCCACAAAGATGATCAAAGGGATAGAGCACCTCTCCGACAAAGACAGACTGAGTGAGCTTTGAGAAGAAAAGGCTTTAAGTAGACCTCATTGTGACATTTCAGTACCTTAAGGTGACTTATGAAAATGAGAGAGAGAGAGTTTCTATAGGGCTAGATAGTGAGAGGACATGGGGCAATGGTTTTAAATGGAAAGAGGGCAGGTTTAGATTAGATGATCTGAAAAAAATCTTTAGTGAGAGAGTGATCAGGTGCTGGAACAAATTGCCCAGAAAGGTAGTGGATGTCCCATCTCTGCAAATGTTCAAGGCCAGATTTAATGGAGCTCTGAGGAACCTGATCTAGTGAGTGGCATTCATGTCTGTGAGAGAGGGGTTGGAATTAGATGATCTTTAAGGTGCCTTCCAACCCTAACCATTCTGTGGTTCTATGAACCCAGTAAATAGTGATATTCCTGAATAACTCCTCCCTTCCTGATATTGTAGTGTTTTTGTATTTTTTAACTCTGAGACTACATGACTTGTTCAGTTTTACATGATAGTGGAAATAGATACAGAATGTGTAAGACACTAATGACCAGAGGTCATGTCATACACTTGCACAGGAAATGATGAAAGCCAAAAGAAAAAAAAAAAAGAAAACAGAAAGAGTTGTGGAAACAGAAGAACTCTGAAGAGAAATAATGATATTTAAAAAGTAAAAGTTATGAAGCAACCTAACAATACTGAGAGTTAAAAGTAGTCCATTGTGGTCAAATTAGGAAACCAATGTGAAAACAGTTTTGGTATCCATGGTGTATTAACTTCAGGTTTTTTCCCTAGTTCCTGTTTCATAGTTAGAAGTTGTATTACAAAAGAAGTTTTAACACTAACTCTAATATATTTTAACCCTAATATATTACATAATGATACTGCATATTCATTATAGGTATTGAAAAACTTCTCTATAGCCCCTTTAGTTCAGGCCTATTCAATGACAAAGCATCAATCAGCATCTGGATATGTGTTGCTATCCCAAGATTACATAATGGCCTAAACACAATGTGGTCCTCAAAGCCAAACAATAGTACATTATTTATCTCCTGGGATGCCTCATTCTTTATTTAAAGCAAACCCATATTTTACCACAAGAATAATTTACATTTAAGTGTTAATTTAACAGACATTATTGATCTAAGCTCTAAATTTTTTTTATAAATTTGCTTTCAATCACATTGTGCTCATTTTAATTACATTGTGTGCCCTTAGCACTTTTGTGTTTAAATAGAATATAGTGGCTTTTGCTTTAAAATCTTGTATCATCTCATGGATGCTTATTTATGGAAAATCTTTAGTGAGTGGTTGTGGAGCAGTTCAGTCACTGCGAATGGAGTATAAATAGGACCCTTCTTTATGTGTATATGTATTACTTTAATGGATTAATATTGGGCTCTCAAATTCGTATTTGTTGACATTTTACTCCCTGCTACTGTTTACATATTTTTCAAACATTTTTCATGTCTCCCTGTGGGTGGTGAGAGTTACCCAGTGTTGACAGTTCCTTTGAAAACTGTGAATTCAGAAGCATAAAGTATCTATAGTGAGTACTGTGAATTATTAACACAAAACAGTTATAATTAATTTCCATGACGGAATTATGTTTTAAAGTAAGAGTATGATACAACTTAAGATTGTTAGCAACAAACTCTTTATCCTGGGTTATCTTTTGCCAGTGCTAGTTTCTCTACTCTTTAGAAGCTTTCCAAACTTGCAATTTTTTTTTTTATTTTTTTTTTTACTGAAACATAGAAGGAACAAGTTTTGGAAAAAGACTGCATGTCCAGCAAATCTCACAACAGCTGCAATACTTTGCAATTTCTATCAAAATTCATTAAATATAGTTCTCTCTTTAAAATTTGAAATTATACTGTTGTAAGGTTAATCAAATCTTTTGACTAGAAAAGCAACTCCTATTTTGTTAAAAAGGAGTCTATTTGTAAGTTGTAGAAGAGTTTTCTAAAAAAAAAAAGGAAAGAAAACTGATGGATCAGACTAAAACTTTAGTAAGTCTCAGATACTTTCTCTGAGTATGACTGCTAACTACATGTAATAAAGAACAAATATCAAGTGATAGTGTCTCTGAAGTTATGACAGTCTAATGGCTATCTAACAGTATCTATAGGGAAGTCATTAAGAAGACAAATACAGGCTCTTTATAGCAAAAAGATAACAGCCATAACTTAAAAAAATAAGGAGATTTGAAAACATTATCAGAAAATACTTTCTCTCTCATGAGGATCATCA
Source organism: Sakesphorus luctuosus (assembly GCA_013396695.1). Taxonomy (NCBI): domain Eukaryota; kingdom Metazoa; phylum Chordata; class Aves; order Passeriformes; family Thamnophilidae; genus Sakesphorus; species Sakesphorus luctuosus. The sequence continues at coordinate 10,178 of VWZD01000583.1, forward strand.
GCAGTGGGACAGGGAGACTGTTCAGGCTCCATCTTGGTGGGAAGGTTCAAGAAAAAGCCCTGAGCAACCAGCTCTCATCTCACAGGTGCCTCTGCTTTGAGTAGAGGGGTTCTCTAGAGAACTCCTGAGGCCCCTTTCCCCCTGGATTTTCCAGGGATTCTATTCCATGATTCTCCAGACATGCTTCAACACCATCATATCATATAGCCTTAATGACAACTTCTGCAATGAAAGCATCTTTTAATTCAGTACCTGCCTTATACTTAATACTCACAAAAATAGTTGTTGAAATCAGATTCTCACTTTGAGTCTCCATTTTGTGAAGATGAATACTGAATATACTGTTTTATAAAAGCACATGATAATTAACCTTACTTCATGATTTTCTCAGTCTTGGTCTTGGGCCTTCAAATGTTTGGAATAGGTAATGTTAAAACATGACTTTGCATATGCTTAAAAATATACCACTCTGTCTTTTGTTAGTCAAAGGAAATACAAATCAGTCAGTCAGTCAATCAATCAGTCAGTCAAGTCAGGGATTTTATCTGTGCTTCAGCAAACAAAAAAATTAAATAATAATTAAATAAAATTAAATATCTGTAGAACTATTGAGAAGTGTAAAACAATTGCAAACACAAAGCTGATGAAAACAGGCAAAGCAATAATCATAAAATAAAAAAATTAATCATAGGTATAAGAGCATATAAAAATAAAAACATTTCTCTTGAATTTTCTCTAACATTTCCTAGCATTTTTTTAAGTAATGAGTTCCGATTTCTTCTCCCTTGTGTCTATGCTTATAAACGTTTTCAACGTAAATAAAAACAGGATGAATAGATCTCTTTGCCAATGAAATAATAAGATACGTGTTCATTATTGCATTGATATGCGTCCTTGTCTTTCCCTGTCCTTCAGAGGAAATAAATAATCAACTGTCTTCATTATTTGTCAGCATGATAGAGCTAACATAAATGCATTTCAAATTGAAAATAAATAGCAGGTTAGACATTTCTATACAATGTTAGAATGTGACAGAATACAGTATGCTGTAATGTGTGTCATTGGCTGATACAGACTGAACACATTATCCCCACCATTCTTTTTGTGTATAAATCAGTGTAATTATTTAATCTTTAATTTTAAACCACTACCACTTTGGTTTAGTTCCAGCATTTTGTTGTTCAGGAGTAAGATAGACAGTGAAATTATTTCTGCATCTCACAAGGAGGACTTCCTGATGGGGGAAATTATATAGCAAATTTTGACAAGAAATTACTTTGCACAGTTTGTCGCAAAGTCCTTGGCATGCCTTTTAAACGGTCATGTTCAATTCAAAAGCAGAGTTGTCTGCCAAAAGAGTTGTTCCTGATTTTGTGGCTACAGCACTTTTTGGAATTAGAGTTTACCAGTAATATTGTTACAGGCCAAATTCTAACATGCTTTTAAGCTATTTATCAGAAGGTTAAATTTACAGTATCTATCTTCTACTCTCCCCTGTGTCCAGACCTAAATCTGCAGAACACAAAGTCTACTTTTTTGCACAGATGCATGCCCTTTAAAAGAACAATCATACTTTAAAAAATCAAAAAAAACCCCACCAAAACACCAAATTTCCTGCTAATTTCATGGCTAATTTTACCTATAATAAGGTTCTTTTTGTAGGGAGAATGCCACATTTCCCAAATATAGATATATCATTACATTCTGTGATTCATTCATGCCATGATCTGTGGATATAAGGCAAGATTTCCCAGTAAAATCAATTTTAATAAACTTCATTTAGTTATTTGTGTCTATTTCATAGTTTTAGTATTAGTAGCAGCTTATCAACAGAATGTGAATTACATATACTTCCTAATATACAAGTTTATGGTAGGGGAGGATAATCTCTAAAAATCTCTGCATCCTTAGGGTAGATAATGAGTCATAGAAGGAGCCAGTGTGTTTCTCTTGATTACATAGAAACTGAAATGCCCAGTTAGTAATGCTTCATTAACACTTCAACAGATATAATTTTCACCCCTCCAATGCAAGTACAGCCTTGAATGAGCCAAGAATAAACCTTGCTTATAGAAACTGGAGGTATGAATTCCACCTGCAGTTCCCTTTCCAACAGCTAAACCACAGCCTAAGATACTGGTGTTGCTAGGTATTTTAGACAGCTACATTTCACAAAGTGTATCAAGAGAGATTCACAAAAATACTAATTTAAACATATTTGACAGAACAGATTCAAAATGAGAGAGTAAAGTTGTGTAGAGACTTAAATGACTAAACTTTAAACTATCATACCAAAAAGAACGTCTGTTTTGTTGTTGTTTATTTCTGGCAGGAGTATCTTAGACAACAGAAGTGAGGTGACATCAAACTGGGCAGAATGGAGACAGCAAAATATATCTCTATATTTTGAAGTTATACACACAAGGAATTGAACTGATTGAAAGAGAAAGAGGCAGTCACAAATAGTATTGTATTTCTTAGGTCTCCTTAACCTTTTCCTTATCCATCTCTTGCACCTCTCTATCTAATTCTGTTAAAAGTACATACTGTTTAAAAAGATATTAAAAATTAATTCCTGGACTTGACAATTCCATGTTTGAATTAAGTTCTTGAAAGATCCTTCATAAACCAAACCCTACAGGAATGGGAAATCCTATTTATTATTCAGTTTGCAATAGAACATACCAACTGTGGCACCAGAGATTGTTTTGCTGATGCAGAAAGCAGCGGTCAGAACAGTAGGGTTAACAAGTTTTCTTTCCAAAGTGTATCTTGGGATCCTTTACATACACCTAGACAGCTGATCTGCCATATTGGTAATAGGCTTCAGAACTTTCCATCTCTATTTCCTACCACACTGAATGGCAAAGTTATAGTGTTTCAGTATTCACACCAGACAGAAAGACACATGGAAGGACATAGAGCGACCCTTTGGCGAGGTCCTATGACCCACCTCTCTATTGCAGACTTGGAGTCTCCCACAGACACACATGCCAGGGGAGGTTTAGATTGGACATTAGGAAAAAAAATCTTCAATGAAAAGCTATTCAGGCATTGGAACAGACTTCCCTGAAAACATTCAAAAAATTTGTCATTGTAGTGCTTAGGGACATGGTTTAGTGGTGGACCTGACATTGTTAGATTAATGGTTGGACTTGATGACCTTAGAGTTCTCTTCCCACCTTAATGATTCTATGATTCAGCTCTTCAAGCTGATTTGAACTATTATTCTTTCCTTCCATTCTGCTCATGTTCTGATTTTTTTCCTCTCCTTCAAAACCAGATGCATGGCATCCTTTGACATTCTAACCCAAAAGTTCCCACAAACAGGATTTCCATGAAGGTTGACTAATGCAGAGACTCCTTCCTTAAATATTGTTCCTGTTATCAGTCATCTAAAGAGCAGAGAGATACACCATAAGACCAAACAGCTCTTAATAATGCCTAAAAGCCTTTAATCCAGCAAACACAGGAGTGGCAGGGAAGAGTGTAGTTCCTATTCTGGTAACCTTCAAGATAACGGTTTACTGAGAAATCTTCTCAAAATAGATTATTATGATTTTCTAAAATGAGGCTGTCCACAACTCTGTTCACAATCAACTCTGATTACAACACAGTGTAATACCCCAAATCACCACTTGTTTATTTCAGAGTAACAATTGTGGAAACAGTGGAAAGAATTTCATTTTTTTATAATTTTGAAACCACAGCAATAGAAACCAAACGTTCTTCTATTTTGACAAACTTGTTGGAATTCAACTTGTCCGGAGTTTCTGCCTTTGTGACCAGTTTTCTTGCATCAGCTATGGAAGGGCTTCTTTCTATTTAAGAAAGCAGGAATCAGCAATTCAGTTGCAGTCGATGAGATTTGTTGTGTTTTAACACTCATAGAGACTATATGACTGAAAACAGAAAAACAGGTTTTATTTTTAAAGCTTTAGCTCTAGACTTGTCAGTAGTCTGCTTCACTGTTGGATTTTGTCTACTGTAGCAAGTGTAACTGTGTCCTGATTCTGACCAGGAATTGTGGCCCCTATACAAGGATGTGAGCAAGCAGTAATTAAGTGTGAGTGCGTTTAGTGCTAGTGAACAAGAAAAAGAAATGAAAGCAAAATATCAAGTGAAAGAAACATCAGCTAGCACAGCAGAGCTGAGAACTAATTTAGTATAAGTAAGTCACTAAGAAGGAAAAAAGTAGACAGGAGAGATTTGCTAAGTTTCCAAGCAGCTTTTTAGCATTCATGAGAGTGGATCTTTAGGAATTATCATGGCACACAGCTAGTTCATCACCTAGATGAAGGATTCTGTGTGTCAATCAGTGGAACTGTAATCACCAAAAAAAAAAAAAAAAGATGTCTGAGGTTGGTTTCTGAGATTAACCAGCTTTGAAGGAATTTAAAACTTTTGAATTTTTAGAACTTTAAAGGCAAAGGGGCACAGGAGCTTAATGTATTATTTTCTCTTTCTGCTAAATAGGACAACTTTTTGCCACTCTACTCAGTGATTGTTAGGCCACACTTGAAACACTGGGTTTGATTTTGTTTCCTGTTATACAAAAAGCTGTGGACAGACTGGAGAGGGTCCAAAGAAGACCCACAAAGATGATCAAAGGACTGAGAAACCAGCCATATGAGGAAAGGCTGAGAGTCAGCCTTGAGAAAAGAAGGCTTAGGGGAGACCTCATCACCATATTCTAGTATTTAGAGTGCTACAAAGAAGATGGAGACTTCCTGTCATGGCTTAAACCCAGCTGGAAATTAAGCACCATGCAAACTCTCACTCAACCCCTGTTTTTCTCCCCCTACCCCTACCCCAACGGAATGGGGAAGAGAATCGAAGTAAAACTTGTAGATTGAGATAAGAACAGTTTAATAATTGAAAATAATGTAAAATACAGTAAAAAATGTTGAATGACAATAATTATAATAAAAAGGGAAAAACAAGTGATGCTCAATACAGTTGCTCACCACCCTCTGATTGATGCCACAACGTCCTTCTTGAACCCAGATCAGCCTCCTTTCTGGGTAATATCCCCCAGTTTATACACTGGGCTTGATGTCCTTTGATCAGTTTGGATCACCTGCCCCAGATGTACTACCTCCCAGTTTCTTTTGGGAACCTGCTCACTGGCAGAGTATGAGACAAAAAAAGTCCTTGATTTAAGATTAACACAACTTAGCAAAAGCCCCAAAATATTAATTTGTTATCAACACCATTCTCATTCTGAATCCAAAATACAGCACCGCAACAGCTACCAAAAAGAAATTAACTGTACCCTAGCTGAAACTAGGACACTTCCATTTTCAAAGGAGCCCCATGAAAAAGATAGGGGGTAATGTATACAAGTTACTCCTGGGGAGATTCCAGTTACACACAGGAGGAAAATTTTTCACGAGGTCAATTGTTGGAATAATCTCCCCAGGGAAGTGATAGATTCCCCAACACTGAATACTGAAGTTCATCTGGACAGGGTGCTGAGCCATGTTGTCTAGACTGTGATTTTACAAAGAAAGTCTGGACCAGTTGATCCTTAAACTGGTAACTTTTTAGGATAATATGCAGCCTTTCCTTTGTAAAAATCATTATTATAAAGGGTGGCATGAAGAAAAAGCAGCTGATTGCAGAAAAAAAAATATATACTTCTATGTTTTTCCCCATATATTCCACAAAATACCATTCTATAAAGCACAGGATGACGGACTATGCTGTCAGTGCTGACTTTCCAAGATGTCTTTGATAGTCATAAAGACAGCATCTGAATTTAAACAAAAAAGGAAATAAAACCTGTCAATATGAGGATAAATACAGCTTCATAAAAAGGATAATTATGTAGGTCACAGTATAGCAAAGAAAGATTTGCAATTATTGTGTTGAGTGTATTAGGAAAGAGGCATTTTGGAAGAGTTACAGCAAAGCTTCCAGACATAACAAGGTTTGATTAGGGAAGAAAAATGATCACAAAATGACAGGGAATACTTAACAATAACTATATGTACAAACATTTTAAAATACCTAAATTCCAAATTTAAAGATCAAAAATAACCTGTGGCCTAATTTTAAATAAAGAGATGCTAATGTTTAAATAAATAGATAAATAAATATTGGGGTTTGCTGTTAAGACATTTTGATTGTGTTTTCTATGGTTTTCTGCATTTTTTTTCTTCTCAGTCATTGCTGCAGCAATGTCACACAGGAAACACAGTGTGTACTTGTGATGTTCCAGGTGGTCACAAGCCATCTCAAAGTGCAGGTTTAAACTGTAGTCAATAAATTAACAGTACTGCACAAAAAGATATAGGGCTTCCTCACTCCTTATTCCTAATTAGACTCTTCTCCCATGATTTTAATTCACAGGGCTGGATCACAGGTCTAATTCAGCTGAGAATTAAGTCAGTAAAAAAGACCTAGTCTTGCAAGGACTTGCACTATAAAAACGGATAATCTGTTTTCCTTTGTAATTTCTCCTTCAGGATTTTTTTTCTTTTACTATTTATTTAAGTATTTAAGTTCTCCTTTTAGTATAGTAAACACGTATCATTTTAGCATATATCATTTTACTAAACAATGTGGGCAAATCAGACTGTGCATTTCCATTGGCTGCTTTTGTGTGGTTCCCATTGGCTTTGGCAACAAACATGAGTGTTCAGTGCTTAGGCAACAAAGAGTAGAAGCTCATGAAGTCTTCTGAACCAGCAGTGTGTTTTGGACACACATCAATGAAACCAGTACATGATTTATTCACAGATGCCTCCCACTAAAACTAGGAGAAATTCCCTAGAAGACGGTGGTCCACAGGATAACTATCACTTGCCAGACTTTATTATTAAGCCTTCCCATCCACAATCTTTTTCTCTGCAGTATTCAGCAATAGTCTTTGCATTGAAAGTAGCCAGATATTTCTGAATAAGCAATAGTATAGGTATTTCCTAATCATTAAATCTGAAAGAGATTTTCTTAAAGACTTTGTTTGTATTTATAGTAGTACTCTTTCAGTTGGCAGTAAAAGCTATCCAAGCCACCTTTCATACACCTGAATTCTAGGTATGTAAGGCAGTAGCTCTTCTAAAGTATAAATGCCTTTATATATACTGAGAAAAGCCTAGCAGTTTTTCAAAGAGAGATCAAGTACACCTCTACAAGATATCTAAGGTGAACGGAGTCTTGCACTCCACAGGTCTTCAAAAACCTATTCTTCTATTAACTGTACATAGGGCCTTACCTTGGAAAGATCGTTTTCTGAATATTAGTTTCTTGTTCTCAAGAAAACATTACTATATGACTGCCAGTCCTGAGCAGCACATGTAAAAATATTTGCGTCTATTATTTCAAAAGTTAGATTACTCACTTCCATTAGTACTTTGCTGCATGGTTCTGAAACACAAAACAACATCAGAAAATTGTCCTCTTCTCTACAACATTCATAATTTTATAGATCCTTCCCTGTCAGCATCTCCTTCCTGAGTTTCATAACTCTGTCTTTCAGCCTTTCTTCAGAAGACCCAGTGATAGAAGTGCTGTCGTCTCTTCTCTAATTCTGTGCCTTCCTTTTGATGTGGGGTTATCTCTTTCTGGGTGGAGTATTCCAAGTAAGCATGTAGCACTGGCTATGCAGGAGACTTTTTCGCTCTCATTTCTCAGTTTGTGTAAACCCACTTCTTTTTTCTACCTGCAACTGCACAGAGTTCCCTGAACAGCAAGACCCAGATTATTTTCCTGGGCTCATATGCTAAACATAAAATCCTTTATGGTACACAAGTATTTAAAATTTTCTTCACAGAGTTTCATTACTTTAAATTTTTCAGCACTGAACTTCAGTAAGTTTTCAGTTCAGCTCAACTTTAACTTCTCTTTTGGACTTTTTTCCGAGGACACTTGTTTTCTTCTTATTTAACTTTCTTTCTAATGATACACTAATAAGCAAAGAATTGCATATATTAAAGTCTAAGGCATCCTACTTTTAACCTTTTGTACTGATGAAATCTTACTGTTTTTATTCTTTCATTTCCGCCTATCCATTTTGTATTTGTGACTGCATACTACTCTCAAGCAATAATAATTTCATTTGTTTATTACCTTTTTTAGAGATCTGGTTATTGGATTTTTGAAAAGCTAAATAAATGGTCATCAGCTTCACATTTTCATTTTTATAATTTGGAATGATTTTAATTCATTAGAGAGAATTTACCTTTGCAGAGATGAGGCTGCTTAGTCTTTCTCATATCACCATCTATATTTCAGTTTATTTGAAATATTATTTTAACTGAGTTATTAACTTCCAATTATGTCTGTGGCTTACATGTCAGAGAGTCTCTGGATGACAGGGAACCCCCCTGAAATACAAAATAGGATATTCTTTACTCTCAATCCATCTAATCTATTAACTTTTCTTGATGGTAGACTATGCAATTTTTGGTAGCAGGTCTAGTGTTTTACTCTCAGGCTCTTTGGTGGACTTCCGGCATTGTTTTCTATTTGCTGAACAGGCTGTAGCAACAACAAATGCATTTCCCTAATGTTACTGACCTATGCAAGTTGTTACTTGTGTCAGCAGATAGTTACTTTCAGACTTGACCCAGTGTATCACATGAAATCCTTTAAGAAAAACTGCAATTAAATAAATATTTGAAAATCTGAGAGCAAACACTTTTGTTCAGAGAGAAAAAAGTTTCCTTTGCAACAAGATAAATACCAGTTTTGCATAGCTCAGTCAAATCCTTTATGAAAAGAGATGACAAACATGCTACTGTAATGGCAAAGTCAAATACCTATAATGCCATAAAAATAACATGGGAGTGATGTAATGTATTCATTGCAACCCTTCTATAGCTCTGTCAAAGACAGAGCATCTCTTTGGATGTTGTTATTGCATACCCATCAGGGAAAGGATGCAAATGAATTATGAAAAACACTGAGCCCCAAATCCCCTTATTCTCTCAAAGCTGGCACCACATTTAACAGAGTACCTCTAAAGGCACATTTTAGGTGTATCTAAATTGATATTGATGGGTAATGTATAATAAAAGTATAGATGTTTGACCAAAAGGGCTGAAATTGAGATAGCATCATATAATCCAACAAGATCAAATAGAGAGAATTTACAGCAACCACTGTACATCATGGTATATTCAGTTTTCTATAAAGATACTTCATCAAGTGATGAAAGGATTTTGATATTTCAGATAAAAACATATTTTAGATTCAATACTATTAAAGATGATGGATATCTGGCAGAGGGATAACAAGGGATATTTCTCTTTATGGAGAAAACTGCTAGTACAGCCATTCACAGGGCGGTATCGTGCTCATTATGCAATTAGACAAAGTGCTTTTTTTTCCATTAGCTAAAGAGTACCTAATATGACCCATCCTGAAATTTCCCCCTCAGTCTAGCATAAAACAAGTTTTTTCCCTGGAATGGGCATGCAGAACTGATCGCAGTCTCAGGCACACTGAAGATGAGAAGTGTCATATGCATTGTATATATTGTTAAAATCAGCTATTACTTCTGCAGAAGTGCATAGTAGTGCTGAAAGCTGGACATCTTGGGCTGGAATCACTGAGACATTCCTGGGTCTTTTCTGTAAACTCTGGAAGCATAACGAGGTTTGAAGGAATTAGACCTACTTTTTCCTTCCAAAAACTGCCAGGCATCCAGACATGAGACCATGTTAGACTGATAAAACAGAAATGGATTGAGAAAAATAAAAAAGCTTTTGCATTGTGGAAATGCAGGTTAAGAAAGGAGGAAAATAAGAATGAAAATAGAGGAAGCAAAAAGAATTTTATCATTCACATCTTCTTGACAATTGAGTGAAGCAAACACATTCTACCTAAACAAAAGGAAAGCTTTTATCTGTCATAACTTCCACTTGAATCTCTGAATGTCAGCAAGAATATCTAGCAATAATCTCTGTTTTCAATATTGCTCCTAATGGTGAAGAATTTACCTGACAGAGATTTAATGGTATGTTTAACTGCATCAGCCATTTCTGTCTACAGATATGTCACAGTATATGACTGTAGTGCTTGAATAATTGGATAGTCTTAAATATCTTATACCTTTTTTACTTACTTTTATATATGAAGAAAGAGTAAAAAAATGCACTTCAAATTCTCTCCAAGGTAAATCTCCAGGGTAGATCCAGTTAAAAAAAAAAAAANAACCAATGATCTATAAGACTGTTATTGAAGCAGAAACTTCAGAGGCATATGAATTTTTTACACTGGTAAACAAAAGATACCCTAGCTTTCAAGGGATTTTCAAACTATATTATGGTTAGATTATACAGAGAAAGCAGAAGAATTGTAAAAAGTAACATGGACTTCCTAACATGGTTAAAAGTTTGGAGTCTCATAAATACTATGTTATATGGCATGAGAGCTTTGAATGCTGAATTTAGAGATGGGAGTTGTCACTGTGGGCAAAGCTGCAGACAGTTTGCACAAATCCTTGCAAATCCTTGTGGTGCTTCCAACTTTCATGGGAAATCGGAGGTGAGAAGAATTTGTTGCAGATCTCTCTGTGATCACTAGATTGGCAGGTGAAGAGCAAAAGGTATTTATCCTGTTGCTCTGTTATCCCCTGTAATAACAAGTGTCATCCTGCTGGGCCAAATGTCAAGTCCCTGCAGAGCCACCCCAGGTTGGGGAAACTCCTCACTTGGGACACCTGTTCTTGGGTGAACTTATTGTTGAACTTATTCATAACTCTTTGGAGAGCTTATTATGCAGCACAACCTGAGGACACTGAGTGTAGCAATGTAGAATGGTGTAGTAGAGTCTCTGGCCCTGTTCCTGCATTCAGAAATGTCTAGAGAAAAGAGTAAAGTCAATATGCTTTGCCTCTAGATAGTTTACAACACAATAAAGTTCTTCAAATCAATTCAATTAACCATGATTAGAATAAATTTGCATCAGTAATACAAATGAGTCTATAGAGTCTACATTATAGCAGGCTCCTTCTACAATTACGAGTTCTTTTTTTCTTTTTAAATATATTTCAGGTTCTAAAATATTTGTCTTATCACTAGAGCCCAAGAAATTTTCCATTTCTTCTGCATTCATTAGTTCCTTGTCTCCTTTTATCATCTTATTTACAGAATTTTCATAGAATAATAGAATATGCAGACCTGGAAGGGACCCAGCAGGATCATCGAGTAAAACTCCTGTCCCTGCAGAGGACAGCCCAAGAATCACACCATGTGCCTGAGAGCACTGTCCAAACACTTCTTGAACTCTGTCAGGCTTGGTGTTGTGACCACTTCCCTGGTAAATGTGTTCCAGTCCTCAGTCACCCTCTGGGTGATAAACCTTTTCCTGACATTGAACCTAAACCTCCCTTGACTCAGCTTCCTGCATCTCCTCAATTCCTGTCACTGGTCATGAGAGTGAAGATATGGGTACCTACCCCTCCACCTCCTTCATGGCCAAGATGAAAATTCAACATTGAAGTTGAGTAAGTCTTAGACCTAAAGAAGTTATAATTCCAAATGGAAAGAGAAATTCAAGGCACAGGACACTCTTTCCATGTTTAGATCAGCCTATGGCAAGTCCCCTCATCTTCCAGGAATCTGCAGCAGCTGTTACAAGTTGATTGGAAGCCCTGAGGGCTCATAAGGGATTCTCCCTTCTGAGCAACACTATAGTTTTGCAGGCAGAAAAAAATCAGGTCCTTAATTTGAGGAAGCAGAGGACATAAAGAGAGACGCTCCTCATCTCCTGCATACACTGGTAATCAGCAGTATCAATCTCTTGAATAATGTCATGTTGAGCTGATTTACACAGACTATCATCACTTCAGAAATGATGGAGAGCAGAGTTGAACACAAATACTTTCCAGACTTGACAGATCGTGTGGTTCATGAATTCACATGTAATTTTAGAAGACTGTAAAACTTTAAAACTGGCCACTGACCATTGTGAGCTGACTTCAAGTCAGTAGACCTAAGATTTTCCAGGGACATTGATCAGACACTTAAAAGATTATTCACTTGTTTTATTTTATAATCTGAACATTCTAAAGTAGTATCTGATTAGATGGAATAATATTTAGATCACAAAATTAAAGGCTAGTGCCTACTTTTTTAACAGACTACAGGCTGGGCATAGAGTGGCTGGAGAGCAGCCAGGCAGAAAGGGACCTGGGGGTACTAATTGACAGGAAGCTCAACATGAGCCAACAGTGTGCCCAGGTGGCCAAGAAGGCCAATGGGATCCTGTCCTGGATCAAAAATAGCGTGGCCAGCAGGACCAGGGAAGTGATCCTTCCCCTGTACTCTGCGTTGGTGAGGCCACACCTTGAGTATTGTGTTCAGTTCTGGGCCCCTCAGTTCAGGAAAGATATTGGGGTGCTTAAGCGGGTCCAGAGAAGAGCAACAAGGCTGGTGAAGGGACTGGAGCATAAGTCCTGTGGGGAGAGGCTGAGGGAGCTGGGGTTGTTTAGCCTGGAGTAAAGGCGGCTTAGAGGTGACCTTATCACTGTCTAGAACTACCTGAAGGGAAGTTCTAGCCAGGTGGGGGTTGGTCTCTTCTCCCAGGCACTCAGCAATAGGACAAGGGGGCACGGGCTCAAGCTCTGCCAGGGGAAATTCAAGTTGGATGTCAGAAAAAAATTGTTTGCAGAGAGAGTAATCAGGCATTGGAATGACCTGCCCAGAGAGGTGGTGGATTCCCCATCCCTGGAGGTTGTTAAAGTGAGATTGGACATGGCACTGGGTGCCAGGATCTAGTAAACGGACTGGAGTTGGACCAAGGGTTGGACTCGATGATCTCGGAGGTCTTTTCCAACCCAATTGATTCTATGATTCTGTGATTCTGTAATGAGATATTTAATCTTCAATCTCCTTTAAGCTTACACAAAGGGACGTTTATGGTCTTCAAAAGAAAGTTTCTTTGCTATATTGAATAACAGCAAACACTGAATTCTGATACAGAGGGTGAGTTTGGGTTTTAGGATATTATGAAACAATAGTAAAGTTAATCATCATGATGACTGCAGTTGATTGGATGGCTAATCACCAGAAAGACAGGCGTGGAGGATCAGGTTTGTACACAACATTTTTCCCTTGCATAAGCTTGTTTAGTTTTGGCAGATAGAAACATTATAGGTATTTCTTAAACCTGTATATAATTTCTCCTTAAGATTACCAAAGTGACAATGAGAAATTGATGTCATCTCCTCTGCAGTAATGTTTCCATAATCAAAGAAACATATTTGTGTTTCGAGCCAGCATATTTGCATTGCTCAGTTCTTGTTTTCCAATATAGATGTGAGCAGAGTGTCTTGTTATTCCACTCATTTGTATTTGGTTAAAAGAAATCTTGTTACAGAGCATGTGAACTGAAGCCAAGATCTACAACATTCTGGTAAATAAATTTCAACCTTTCCTCTATCCTCAAACGAAATAGTGTGTGTCTTGCAAATTCAATTATTCATAAATTGGTAAAATAGGGAAAGAAACAAGTGTATCTACTAAATTTAGGAAACACTAAAATTTTTTGTTTGTTAATAAAATAGTTTGCATTGAATAGCATCAAGGTCTTCTAGACAAATCTTAAAATATTTATCTTATTATACTCCATCCATGCAGAAAGTGTTCACTATAATAAAATAGAAATAAAATCAAATATTGAAATAACCACAAAACAGATGTGTTAGTTCCCAAATTACTGTAAATTTCAGACATAAGTTTCCATAAAATGAAACAGATACTTTCATTTCCAGGTACAGTCTTATAACAAAAGGAATTTTTAAAATATACATAGAGTGGAATAACTGGAAGATATCATGTCTGCTGTACAGGAAGCTCAGATTGATAATTTGTGTGCATTCTGGATTGGTCTTAAATAAAAAGCAAAAGGAAAATTCAAGTTCCGTGGACAAAAAAATGGTGTGTTGGTGTGAATGCACGTACAGAACAACTTCTCCAAAAGGCAGAACAGCTATGAGTCAATATTAATGTAATAAAATGCAATAATATGATGTGTATTTAAACGAATGTTTTATGAGCAATATTTGGCTGTATAAACAGAATGGCAATAGTTTTTTGGAAAGAAAAATCTCCATTTAAAGACTATTCTTATGAAATATATTATATTCTGCAACCCACATATTTGAAACCCACTTGTTACAAATTTTCTATTGCATGTAATGAAGAATGTTTAATCACTGATGGTACCACTGATATTCATTTCAAAATACCTTATAGAGGGTATTGTTCCCTCTTATCTGGTCACTGCTGCTGCACTATTTGTTTGCTTCACTAGCCATATCATGAGGCTGCCCAAAGTCTCGGAATGGGACTGGGAACAAAGGACAGCAAAAGAGAACCGCCAACAGGAGTCCTGCAACTCTCATGGGCAGAAGGCTCTTTGTAAAATCTGAGTTTTATTCCATAGTGCACAGGAAAAATGAAGTTTTCCTGAAATCAAAGTGCCCCTAGTGCTCAAAACTGACAAAGTTCTTGGGGGAGTTGACATTTCTAACACTACCCTTGTCAGATTTAATCAGGTCTTGTACCAGTTAGCTATCCATATTTTGGTTGTGTAGTCAATACAAAATACACTTTTAAGTTAACAGACATCTCTGCTTGTATAACATGATATCTCAGGTCCTGATGCACAAAGCAGCCACTAAGATTGACCCAAGTGTTTCTTAAAGAAGATGTATTGTCACTCAAACCAATACATAACACCCTGGTGATCCAAATATAAAAAGCCTTTTAGAGACTGCACTTCACAGACATAGCATCACTTCACTGCTCTCTAGCACCAGTAAGATTTAAAGTGACTTTTACAGCAAACTTTTATTACAGGAAGAAATAAGAGTGCTCTTCTGAGATTCTTCAGTGCTGCATAAACCCTGTAATTCCATTTAGATCTTGTCCCCTTATTTCCCATATAGAGTGTTTGATATATTCATCTTTTTCCTGGTCAGTGTTCAGGAAGAGTTCTGAATGAATGAGTTAATATCTTTATTTGTGTGAGCAAGAGCTTAGAAGGTTTTCCAGCTTTACAAGTAGCTTTTCTCCAACTTTGTTATTGACAACATTATTGGCAACATCTCAGCACATGAAAAATTACCAGTTTTTAACTTCTGCACTTTAAGATTGAGGAATACTAAAAAACAAACAAACAAAAAACCACAAACCCACAAAAAACTAACAAAGTAAAGGAAGTTTGGCTAAAGTAGATACTTTAAAAATATTTAATAGAAAATTCGAAATGGGAACCCTACAAGAAATGACAGCATTGGTTGTGGAAATGTCACAGAATACCAAACAGAGGCAACAATTCACCCAGACTCAAAATAAAAACTTTAAAAAATAAAAATAAAATTTAATTTAATTTACAAAAAAAGGAAAAAAGTCAAACCAAATCAAAACACCATGGCATTTAAACACGTGGTCTAACTTTAAATGCACATGTAATGCAGTATCTTGTATACTAGAATCCTTAGGGTTATTTTGGTTGCAGAAAATCACATGCTAAAACTGAGGCTGACAGGGAATGGATTTCACTCTTGGTACATAGTTTATTCCCTACCCAAGGGTAGAACACAGCAAAACTTGAAGGCCACATCACTCTTCATTTTTAAATGAACACTGTTTCTCCATCGAGCTCTGTTGAAAAAGCTCCGCTTACATCATAAGTTATTACATGAATATTGTTGAAAAAATCAATTCATTAGTTAGTCACAGCCTGAGGTACTTCTCAGTATACATGATGACTGCAGAATTTATCACTAAATACTTATAAACTTTGGGAGAAGCTGAGCTGGAGTCATATACCACTGTGTCAAGGACATACTTTTAGTCCCTTTATTCCAATAAGGTACAATTTCCTGATGTCATTGAAAGTCTCAGTGATCAGAAGGCCTTTCAAGTTAATGAAGGTCCTCTTCCTTTCCAACTAATAGATTAAATTATTAAGTTGTTCCCTATTTGAAGACTTCCTTTTCAACCATGAATATTGTTGCAAAGCATCAGAGCAAAGCATTTGAAATCTATTTCTATTCAGAAAATTTACCATTTTGAGAAAGAGTGTTTCAGTTGTGACTTCTTTCTTCTTACTTTCTTTCCCTACCACCATCTTCCACATCTATACTGTAAGACCTATTTGATTATCTCTAGGTTCCATTTGTATAATTGACAACCGAGTCAGTAACATCGAATTTTTCATTCAGTGAGAAAAAGAAGTTATTTTCATGGAAAATGTTTAAAGTACTTCCTAGAGATTTCACATTGTTCATTAGAACTGTGATGACAATGGCTCTCAGGAACAACAGGGGAAGGGGCAGAAGCAACCTGAATTCATCTCTTGAAAACTATGAAGAATTGGCAGCCATCGAGAATGAAACTGATTGGGCATTTCTGTTTTGCTCTACTGATACCTCTCATTCAGTGTGACTCAGATGATTAAGGCTACCTACTCAATCTGTTTTGAGAGAAATTAGGTTATCCAAAATCACATATATTGTGTGTGTATGAGTGAGTGAAAATGACAGGAGGAGGGAGGGAGACTGTGGGCATATATGCATAGGAAATACAACTTTCTCTTCCCATTGTTTTTGCAGTCTTAGTAAATAGAATCATGGAATGGCCTAGGTTGGAGGGGACCTTAACAATCATCTGGGTAAAATTAGTTTTGTGCAGTTGCACAGGCAATTAGAAGTCTGCTAGTGTAATGACCAGGGTCATGATCAGCCAATGCACTGTTCTACCTGTCCATACTGTACACACTGGAACATCAGCTCTTGGCCCCTCTCCAGGCAATTAATGTAACTGTACTAACTAGTAACTCTGCCGGGTTGCCTTTCAAGACCAGCAAGAATAACTCAGACACTGTCTAAACTCATGTGTGATGTGAGGCATAGAATATCCTAAAAAGAGACAATACCTGTATGGCTAGTACCCACAAAGAGACAAAAATAATTGTTCTTCATAATATCCCGAGAGAAAAAGCACACAACGTACCCTTTTAGTTTCTCAAAATTCTCCACCCACCCACCCCCCCCTCATTTTCTTCTTTTTAACTCTCAAACCATTTATAATCTGTAATGATTTGACAAGAAAATGAAATTTAACATCAGGTTTGTTTGTGAGGCTTCCACTCCTTGAATTGCTGAAACTAGTTATTTGTTTTGGGTGATTGGTCCCTGAACTCATAAAATCTTTTTTTTATGCTTTCAGACATGGGCTTAAAACTTGTACAGTAGAAATTAAATAGATGCCAGTACAGTATAAAAAAATAATTAATCTGCCCAATTAATAATATGTTTTTATCATTGTATTATTAATAATTGACAACCACCAAGATGATGATGGGTCTCAGTAGGCACTTGTGCATGTGGATACAGGCACATAAAGCCAGCATCGATTGGTGCACTTTTTAAAAAGTGTAATTTTAACATTTTTTTTTTCCTACAGGAACAAGGTAAGGTAGATCTAATTTATTCAGATGAGCAAAAGCTCCACTAAATCCTTCTCAGATTTTGTAGCTATGCTTCTGTACACGAAAGATTATTTTATTCTATGTGATATTATCTTGCCATCATAGTGTCTTGTCTAATTGCCAGGACTGAATCTCTTTCAAATGTAGAGCATCTACTTCCTTTTTTTGGTTACTTTTTCTCCAAAAAAAGGCAAAACTTCTTACTGGGTGTGGTTCTTGGCATACACCTTTCCCCAGACAATGGCTGACCACTGTCTGGAAATGTAGAATTAGCATAGGCCAAAGCTGTGCAGGCAGTGGACTGACAGCTAGGCGCCATGGGCGAGCCCTCTCTAGAGCTCCATGTAGCCTCACTGGCCAAAATAGAGCAAAAGGAGGATATTAAAAATATCAACATAGACTACAGACAAGATTGAAGTCAGCTGCAGGGAAAAAAATACAGAGTGGGAGGCATTTATCGGAGAAAAACAATATCAGGAACAGGTATATTCATGCATTTTTTAAAAATATGGACAAAAATTCCAATGTAATTTTGAGCCAAATCTGAGGACTTGTGAATCAGAGCAGGAAGATGATATGTATGAACTGACACTGGATACATAAAAATCTTCACAGAAACCTACAACTGCATTATTTACTTCTGTTCTTGAATAAACATTTCCTGTCTTGCTTAAGTAGACACATGGGTTTGCTCATTTTCTTGTTACCGTGTATGATGCACTCGCTAAAAACTGATGTACATTTTCATATGATTCAGAAACCAAGTTACTGCTATGAGATCTATTTCATGAAGAGAACATGTGGGTTCTCTACAGTGTTACTGACCGAGAAGGAACATCTGTGAATATTTATCTGTTATCAGACCCAGTGTTCCTGTTTCCAACCAACAGACTATGCTCACTGACTAATTAAAAGTAGAAAAACAATTGCTTTGTTTTATTTCTTGCTGAAAGTGTCAATATAGCAACTGAAGCATCAAAAATTGGGTGCATAATACAGTCAACACTGGGAAAAACACTTTCTATTTAGAAGTTTATTTAAGAACAAAAAATACACACATCTCCTAGTCTTCCTTGTCATTAATCATTAACTGTGATTAAGAAACCTTTGTAAGCAATGAAAATTGAATTTGTAATGAAAAAATTAATGTTCTACTGAATACACTAGGCAAAAGCTGCTATAAAGAGATAATCACAAACCATAGATTACTGATAAAGGCTTCACTTTATCACCTAGCAACCTTATCCATGCCTGCCGCTGTTGCAAACAAAATGTTATGATTTTAGGACTACTACATTGAAATTAATTATATAATTTAAGATACTATTATTTGCACTCATAAATTTATAACCAATTAATAAATTCTCATAAAATTATAACGAATGAATACTGAAACCAAACTAAACTCTCATCTGGATTACTCATTTCAGGAGTCAGGGGGTTTTAATTTTCATTCTTTCAAAATTTAACCTAAGTTTTCTTTTTATTAGAAACTTAGAAAGAAGACAAATGATCAGCTGACTATATTGCTTTTCAGCCTGTTATAAAGGAAATGTAGTGACTAAGATTATCAGATATTTTGAGTGAATGCAAAAAGGAAATTTTGTTATGTAACAACCTAGGTAGCAAGTATCTAGATAGTAAATAATGTACTTCAAAACAGATAAGTGGAAAATAAAAATAAGAAACAAGCAAACCTCTATGTACTCTGACACACAGGGTTCTTATCACCTTTTTAGCCTAGTGTCCAATCTATTTTTGTAGGAAACGTTTCTGTGCCCAAAAGGTTAGTTTAATTCTAATGGCAAATGCTAGTGCTCAGGAGACAAAAGACAGTAAAAATTAAAACCACCATGTTTATTTTGCTTTTCCATTTATATGATTATATTAATTGCAATAATCACAGGTCCTGCAGCCATGAGAATGCAGCATCAGATGAGAGCATCCTTAAAAGTATTCCTTTTAGCTCCCAAATGTAGACATTGGTTCTGAGTGTGGCAGATTTATCCCCTAGTCTACAGCTGCTGGTGTTCAAGAACCCTAATGTTCAGGAAACTAATGCTGTAGATGGGATAAGGTTTTATTTGAAGGGAAGCAGCACCATCTATTGCAATGTGGTAGCTTAGCTCTAGATGATAGAAAGAACAGGGATGGCCTGAGCCCAGTTTTCAACTCTTTCTTGCATGCATCTTCATAAATTTGTCCTTGACTAGCTTCAAATGAGGTTATGTTCTCAGTTTGTGTATGATAAGGTGCAGGGACAGAGCTGTGTTCCATGCATGCATGCATCTGATAAAAAGTCTCATCTAAGAGATGTATCTGTTTACAGACTAAGACAATATAATAGTATAACCCTGGTCCTGAGTAACTGTTGCTTTTAAATGATTTGTCTGGAGTTTTCTTATTTGAAATGGGAGGACAGTAAAAAGTTAAAAGTTTATTTTACCCAGATGATATTCTCTCAAAATTTTCTTTCAGAAGCAGCCTTAACGTAGGTGTGCAGTACAGTATGTTCTTCTAATACTGACAGTGCTATTGTCATCCATCTATACTTCTGGTTCTTCTCTTTTTTTTTTTACAGACTGTCTACAAAGCCTGGCTCTGTTCCCAGTATTTTGAAGTCACACAGTTTCACTGCAGCAACAGAATTCCTTGCAAGCAATACTGTTTGGAGGTTCAAACGAGGTGTCCCTTTATATTACCAGACAATGATGATGTCATCTACGGAGGACTATCAAGTTTCATCTGTACAGGTATAGTACAGAAAACCAATTTCACCTGTCGTCATAAGTCTAAATTTGATGGACTTAGCTATAACTATGAGAGCCTGAAGGTATTCCTCATCAGACAGATTCCTTAGAGGTGCTAGGACTTGAGCCCAGGTTTAGAAATGCACATTTACACTACAGCTTGCCAATCATCAGGTTTACAAAACAAAATTCCTAAAAGACATTTGCTCTGGTTATTGTTTACACTTAATGATTTGGTGGAGGATTTCTGTTACTCCATGTCATGCAGTACTCAGAGTGAAGAGGCTGCAAGTCATGCAGTGCTCAGAAAACAAAAAGAAAGGCAGGTCCAGTTTTTAGTATATTCATCTTGGTTCACCTGCATTCTTATGTCAGACAAATGGAGACTATGAAACATAGCATGCAAAACTGTGCAGCAGTTCTCAGAAAATGAATGTCTAAGAAAAGATCTTTCATTAGTGAAGAAATATAATAATCAGTTTTTCACCTGTGAAGAACGGCTCTTTTTTGTCTCCTCTAGGTGTATTTTAATTTTAAAAGGTTTTGCTAATCTATGTCTCAGATATCACAGATAGTTTTTTAGGACTGTCTGGGAGTCATTCAAAGAAAATTTTGGCTTATATCAATGTTCTTCAGATTTCTGGTGCCTAGAATATCATCTGAGAATCTTGAAGATATTCAGGCAACTTATTCCCACTAAATAAGTAAAAAGGCATTTCAACACTTAGATCATTTGACACCCTAGTCCAAACATAGGAAATTAGACAGCTTTCACCTCTAAATTAAGGCTGCACTGGAAATCTTGATATTAAATGAGTTGCCCAAGGTAAGCTGCTTAAAAACTGAGTTAATTGTAAAACCATCTCAGATGCAAGCATAATGATTGTAGGAACTCGCTTCAACTTATACCCTTTGTTTGGATTTAGGGTGATTATTTATTGTATTTCTTTTTGACGATTAAGCCTGTTGCACACAGTTGAACAATATCCATCCATAAGCAAAAGACAATATAATGAAATGTGAGCTCAGTTACAATTTCCAGTCATCAATAAAGTAATAGTGCTTAGCACTTCAGTGCATTTTCTAAATATTAATAGGCTTCCAATATGCATATGCAGTAAACTAATTAGCATTATTTTCCAATTTAAGATAGTATAGGAAAAAGTGAAGTGAGAGGCTTAGAATATTTTACTTACCACAAGTATACAATATATATGTGTGTGTGTGTGTTAATGTATATACGTGTGTCCACACTTACACACATACACAATGGCCAAAAACCAAACAATAAACAAAACCATCTTGGTATGTATTTCAGAAAATCTCATATGAAACATGCATCCATCTCTTCATTTTCCTACTACAATTCAAAATTCCTTGGTAAAACACACAAAATAGATGATTTTGAAAAGATTACTGACATCTCTGAGTCTGAGTTGAAAAAGCAGTTTTAGGGGAGGATTAAATTCATTCTTTTTAGCAGGCATTAATAATGTGGGTATCTACACACAAACTGTGGTAAGCTCTCACTAGAGTCACTAAAGACCTGGCATAGTCAGTAGAGCTGAGAGCTATTTAAATTAGCCTAAGCTGACACCTGTATCTGATGAGAGGACTCGTTCACAATGCAGGCTGTACTCCATTTGCTGTATCTGCTGTTACTTACCAGGGTCTTATACCAGATATTTAAAATCAAGGTAACCTGAAGCTCATCTTAGCAGTCCACTAATTTATATTTGGTTGAACGTTTTGTCCTCTCAAATCCAGACCCAGCAGCAGAGCTTGTATTCACAAGCCCATGGGAGTCAGCATGCTGACCCTAGGCAGTTGTGTATAAGTGAAGATCCTGAGGACAAGTACAAGGCTGCAATTCAGACTTTGTCTGGAACAAAGGCCCATTTTCACTCTCTTAGTAAGCAGTAATTCGCTGTAAGAGTACTTCCTGCAACTAAACAATGAAGTGTGAAACTTATTCTGCTGTGGGATGTGCTGGTTTAAAGGTAAACTGGCAGAAGTAAATGCAACACAAAAGAGATAAGTCAGAGTTACAACTTAATAAAAATATTACAATGCATGCAATGATACAAAGAGAAATTGATTTTAACCCACAAGACCCAGAGTGTAACCCAGCACCCTGCGGCAAAAACACAATGGTGTTCATTGTTCCCAGTGCTGAGACGCCCCGTGGCTCTGCTGAGTCCAAAGTAGAAAGAAGGGGAAAACCTGTTGATGCAGATGACGGTCACAGTCCTGTTGAGGTTCTGGTTCTCCTCTGGATCTGTTGAATGGTACCAGAATACCCCAAACCCCAAGATTATATACCCTCAGGATCAGATGGGAACACTCAGTACCTCCCCTAGGGAGGGGAGTTCCACAATGGGTGATCTAATTCTGTGAGTCATGGGCTATTTTTTGAATCATTGATGGCCCATTAGCAGACATGACCCCTCAGGTGGGTGTGAAGGTGCTAACAACTCCCCAGAGGGGAGTTATCACAGCTCCGGTCTCACAGGCTTCTTTAACACCCAGCTTACATCCTGAGGGGTCAGGTGTGCCCTGGGCAGCTGCTGCAAAGGGTCCATTGTTAACAGTTCATGAGAAATGGATAGAGGGTTTAGAATATAGAGCTTTGGTCACACCCACACAGTGATATACTGGTCCCAGCTTGCTGAACTAGTACAGGGAGTAAGGAATTAGACTTCTCTGCAGCTTAGTGAAAACAGATTTATTTCATGCAAAACACGGTGAGTTCAACAGCAGAAAAAATAGTCTGCCTCAGCATAGCTTGTGGCTTGACAGATAACTTGAAATCCTTTAGCCAAAAAGCAGCTGAAAGTGGGTCAGCCATATCTTGAGGGACCTCTTCTCCTGCAGCACTTTCTGCGAGCTCCTGTCTGGCAGACATGTTTTGGGATTTCTAGTTACTGATCCAGCTCTTCATTAGTACAACCCAAAAGAGTAAGGTCAAAAGGTATTTCCATCTAATATTTAGGTATCAAGTAACAGGAAAAGGTATACGAGGGATAGCTAGTTTTATGTAAAGTTGACTACTGCCATTTTCCAGTTGCAGTTAGATAGAGGCTGGTGTGGCTTCATGTCACCAGCAGTGTTGGGAGGTGCCATTGCAGTACCGAGGTGCCACCTCTCTTTACTGTGCCTGTCCTGCCACAGCAGTGAGCCAGAGCACAGAGACCTTCTGGAGATGAGGATATGGCAACACTGTTGGAAAAGGAAACCACATCCTTTTTCTTTTTCTTTTCCTTCCAGGGCATGATTTTTGTGAAGTTGGAGTCGGGGGAAGGGGTGGGGGGAAGTACGGGAGGCTGGAAAAAGAAATAATAACAAAAGTTTTATCTTTTCCTGGAAGGTCCATATGGTGAGAAAACAGCACAAGACTGTCTATTTTTCCACAAGAAGTTTTGCAGTCATTGTTATCTTTGTCACCATTAAATTAAAAAGCAGTTTTATTTCTAATATGGATTTAAAATTACTTGGAAATTCCTGAAGAACTCATGTAATGAGTAACAAGTATTCTAGCCTGAGAATGTCTTACTTGATCATCTCCAATGAAATCAGACACTGGGAGAGGAAGAAAGCATGCTACACTAGTTTTGTATCACCATAACTTGTCTTTTGTAGAAATGCATGTGAGGGTGTGTAACAACTGCAGTGCAAAAGAAAGTACTTGGGATACTAATCAAAACAATTAGAATCACAAGGTGGTTCTGATTATGGAAATATGCAGTTCACTAGAAAGAATTTTTTGTCCCACTCTTGCCCCCTTGCTTCCAGGAAACAGAAGGAAAGTTGATCCTTCCATCAAGCACTGTTCTGGAACATACTAGTTTTCAAATTCATTAGAACTGAGTGATTGCTTTCAATTTAGACCTTTGGAGTTCATATCCATATGACTAATGTTTCTTTCTACAGTTCAACTGTCTAGAATTGCCCTGCAAACCGGAGTGTTATTTAAGCGAGATAACAATACTGTTTAGGTATGCATACACACCAACAAAATAATGTGCATATCAGTGGTGTTGGTTTTCATTGTAGATGTAGTCTTCTCTTTTTTTTTCCCCAGTGTGAATGGAATATGTGGCAGATTTCTTTCACACATGGTCTTTCAGTGTGAAAAGAGAACTGAAAGATTGTGGTGGGTTGATTCTGGCTGGGTTCCACATGTCCACTGTTAAGGAAACTTCCCAGTCTGACCATTCATGAGACTCTCTAGCAGTCAAACAATGAAATCCCTTTGCAGCAGGGATCTCCAATGAGCCAACCGGTGCCTCCCTTGACTCCTCACACACAGTCAGACCAGGTTTCCTTACTGGTTTGACCCCAGGTTTCCCATAGCAGAGTCTCAGATGTCTTGTTCCATAAAGCCGTATATTCATGGTGCAGTAACACAGAAACAGCCCAAGCTGGTGTCTCTGAGGAGGGACTCTCAGTAAACAAACTCTTCTGCTTTTATACTTGCATAGTCTACCTGCGCCCAAGTCTCAATCTTCATCCTGAGTCTTACACTCTTTCTGTCTCTCTCACTGTCCATCCTGGCTGGCACCACTAGTCTTATGCCCTTTGTTAACCAAAGCATTGGCAGTTCATGGCCTCTTGTCTCCCTGCTCCCACTCAGATTTCAATTTGTATCTTGAACTGCAGCCTGCAAACCAAGTTACCTGAACCAACTGTATTCCTCAACACCTACCAAAGCCACTCTTTCACTTCCCTC
Source organism: Sakesphorus luctuosus (assembly GCA_013396695.1). Lineage (NCBI taxonomy): Eukaryota > Metazoa > Chordata > Aves > Passeriformes > Thamnophilidae > Sakesphorus > Sakesphorus luctuosus. The sequence continues at coordinate 35,108 of VWZD01000583.1, forward strand.
TACAACTGGACAGGGGACAGAAAAAAAGAAAGGCTTATGGGTCAATATAAGGAAAAGGAGAGATCACTCACCAGTTACAGTCATGGGCAAAACAAACTTCACTTAGTGAAATCAGTGGAATTTATTACTAAACAAAATCAGAATAGGATAAAGAGAAGTAAAACATATCTTAAAAATACCTTTCTCCCACCTCTCCCTCCTTTGAAGGCTTAACTGTATTGCTGACTTGCTACTTCCTCCACACCCCAGGTGCAGGGAGACAGAGAACTGGGGTTATGGTCAGTTCATCACATGTTGTTTCTGCCCTTCCTTTCTCCTCAGGGAGAGGAGTCCTTCCACTGCTCCAGCACGGGAACCCTCCCATGGGAGAAAGTCCTCCACAAACTTCTCCAATGTGAGTCCTTCCTGTGGCTACAGTTTTTCATTAACTGCTTCAGCATGGGTGCCTTTTCCAAGGGGTGCATCCTTAAAAAACAGCCTGCTTCAGTGTGGGTCATAAGTCCTATCAGTAAAGACACCCTAGCTTGGGGTCCTTTCTCCAAGTGTCTGCAGGTCCCTGCTAGGAAACTGATCCAGCAAGGGCTTCTCATAAAGGCACAGCCTCTTTCAGGTATCCATCTGGTCCAAAATGGGGCTGCTCCACAGGCTGCAAGCAGGTCTCTGCTCCCCTATGGGCCTCTATGGGCTGCAGATGCACAGCCTGCCTCACCATGGTCTTCACCACAGGCCACAGGGGAATATATGCTCTGGTTCCTGGAGCATCTCCTCCTCTTCCTTCTTCATTGACCTGGTGTCTGCAGAGCTGTTGCTCTCTTCCTCCTCTTTCCTCTGGCTGCAATTACATCTGCACAATAACTTATTTTTTCTTCTTAAATATGTTATCCCAGAGGTGTTACTATCATCACTGATTGGCTCGGCCTTGGCCAGGGGTAAGTCAGTCCTAGAGCTGGCTGGCATTCGTTCTGTAGAATCATCATAGAATCAGAGAATGTCCTGAGTTGGAAGGGATAATAAAAATCATCTAGTTCCAATCCCCCTACCTTAGGGAAGCTTCTAGCAGCTTCTCACAGAAGCCACCTTTGCACCTGTCCCTCCCAACCCCCCATTAACACCTGGCCATTAAAACCCATTACAGATTTTATATACAAAACATTCAGAAGAGACTAGTAATAATTCACAACTCCTGCTTTTCCTATGTATTCCAAAACATTGTGTCCTGGAGACTGGTCCAGACCATGAACTGATTCTGTTCGACTTGCTACCATCTCTCAGTGGAGATCAAAAGTGGAGGCAGAAGTTACGGCTTGGTTTTGTTGGTTGTTTTTTTTTTTTTCACTGCCAAGACTATCCATTCAGGCCTGCAGTTTGGTTGACCCAGAAAGCATGAGAACCTAATTTTCAGCAAATGAGCAGCAGACGTGCCCAAAGAGAGGGTAGAGAAGATTACTTCTCTTCACACATGGCCCTTTCCCAAGCAGACAGGATATGCCACCAACACTGTGGGTCCAATTGCATCTGCCTTAGCAATCTAGTTCAGGAGCATAAATTTAAAGCAAACCCGTTGTTCATACTCCTCGCTGTTTGACTTACACTGGGGAAAGGTCTTGGAGGATATGAACTGAGCTCGTTTGGATTAAACTAAACAAGGAGATGGGCTGCAGCACCATGCCTACCATGCCCCCTACCACTAATGCACATTTGGTCGACAGAATTAGACTAGAGCTAGAGTGAGGTAAAATCCGTTAAGAAGCATTTAGGGCTGACAAGAGATAAATATTCAGTACCAACACTTTCATTGTACAGATCTCCTCCTCTTCCCAAAATTAACACAGGTATAGCCTATTCTGGCTGCTGGAAGAACAATCTGCAAACTGCTGTCCATGTGCCAAGTCTGGACTACTTTAGGGTGCAGATTCAGGGCTAATTGCATTGCTAATGGTTTTCTTTGTACTGACCCCAACTTATGGTCTCTTTGTGGCATAGCAGGGTCATTACCCAGCATCAAGCATCAGGCAGGATCCCAATCACATGCTCAGAGTCTTTACTGGTACAATAGATATCATGGAATGTAATTGAGGAGGAAAGTTCCTCTTTGAAGGAAAGGAAGACAATGTACTGAGCAGAAAAAAGGCAGAGATGTGTTGCATTAACTTCTTCCAAAACTGGCATGGCACCCTCTGGTATTTCCTAGAGCAGTAGGAAGTACCAGAGCATGTACCAGAGCTCAGTCAGTTTGAGCATGGTGCTAATAACACCAAGGTTGTGGGTTCAATTGCTGTATGGGCCATACACTTCAGAGTTGGATTTGATGATCCTTGTGCATCCTTTTCATCTTAGAATATTCTGTGATTAAGTTTGTTATCTGAATGAGTCTTCTGCCATCTGGAGGAGAATAAAATTTGTCTACTCCCCTGTGCTGAACAGGCTTATAATACTTTCCAATGAGAAAGTAAAAGGAGAGAAGAGGTGAGTGAACAAGTGATTGAGACGCTTTAAATCACTAATATCTTTCCTTTCAGTCCACATTAATTTAGACTCCTAATTTCATGTGTTCTGCCTAACATCTCAGTTGCTCTGAACACATAGTGTGAATTAATTTTTGGCTAATAACAATAATAAATACTTATGTGATCAATGCAGACACTTCCTCAGAAACCTCTCCTTTAGAATAAATTGTAACTGGAAATGCTGCATACTAATGTTTCTATTACTGAGAATTCTCATCAATCTGTAGGAGTTTGATGACTAACAAAGCTCAGCAAAGGTATTAGGAGAAATTCTTTAAACTATAGCTTCCTCTGAAGGGGCAGATCTATGTCTGGATTTTACCAGAGGATTTGTCTATAGTGTGGCTGTTTCAAAACATCTGCCTTGATTTAATTTTGAAAAGCAATTTCCTTGAAAAAATGTGATATGTAGAATGCATCACAATCTATCTTTTCTTTTTAGAACAATTCAAGAAAAAAATCTCTGAATTCAAGCTGCTTTATGTTGTTCTTGGGAAACAAAAAAACCCATATATTTGATCCAAATTCTTCCTCTAAAAATAGCTCATAATAATGTGCCATTTGCCTCCTGTCTGAACCTCTTAGTCTACACCTCCAAAAATATCAAAATATTAAGCTGATACAGACAGCAGAACAAATCCTTTTTATGTTTGACAAGCATGGTTTAAATTATTACTAACTATGGATCTGCTTACAAGGAAAATTTGACGTGCTTTTGCAGCAAAATCTGTAGCTCGTCTTTTTGAGGCTAATGTGCTTCTAGTCTTGAATGTTGGGGCTTTTCCATGAAGTCCTGTATCATAATAGGTTTATTAGCTACAATTGCTCTTTTCCTATAAAAATGACCCAGGCAATCAACTATGGATATTCCTGAACTTTCTATAGTGATACAGTATTTTGGTATGACCCTTTCCTACCATATCACAATACTAAATCCTTTTGATCAAGGATTGTACATATAGAAGCAAAACTGGAGGGGGGTGTGAAAAGCCAAATGTTTTCTAGAAGTAAGTTATCCTGTATCTCAAAACAGCAGAGATAAAAAAATCAGTTTAAAAAGAAACCAAGATGTCTATCAAGGAAAGTGAGGAATCCTTATAGAAAAGGAAGAGGCCCTCTCTTTCCTTGAAACCACTACAACCTTTGAAATTAAGAGACTTTAATCAGAAAACATAGAGAAGAGGATAACAGTTATTTACTACAAATATATATATGTATAACTAAAACCAGAACAGAACAAACAGCAACACCATAACCAAAACTTACAAGGAAATCAAGTGCTCTCTCTGCCCCTTTGGTGCAGTTATATTTACAGACAGCAGGAGGCAATGCTGCGCCTCGGGAGGCAGCGCCTGCTGTAACTCATGGGAAAAGACATGGGCAGGGAGGTGCCAAACCTGAAGCTCAGGTGGAAATGGCGGCCGCAGACACAAGCTGAAACCTTCCCCATGGGCAGTGCAAGCACCCTCTCACCATCTGTTGTCCAAAAGTGTGGAGGATGGTCACTAACTCCTCTGCAGATGGCACCAGCCCCTCGGTGACTCAGTATTGACTGCAGGCAATGGTGGTTTTGCTCTCAGAAAAATGGCACAGGGTGTGCAGAGTTATGGGGGCGAGTCAGGACCCCCTCCCAGTGCTTCTATCAGCCCAACAAATAGCGACTGGGCATTCAACCAGATGGAGGACAAAAGTGTAGTGAGCACCAGGAAACCTCTCTCTCATTACCTCCTAAGTCATGGAAAAATGAGATCCTCCCCTCTCCCCTGAAAAAAAAAAAAAAAAAAGG